>JAJIBD010007891.1:0-48464 GCA_021461705.1 Cryptotis parvus | reverse complement strand
GAGAGGCAGAATCTGAGTTGACCTTAACTCAGGTAAAAGAAAAGTGTAACCAGCAGCAGATGTTATTGGAGAAGTGAGAAGGATTCAGATGAAGAGATGGAAATGGAGATTGCTAACTTAAGAATGACCAGCAGTCCAGAGGGTGAGATGGGACGTACCTGGGGAACGGAAGCTGCTATAGAAGGTGCTGCCCAAGAGAACCCTAGTGTCACAGTTTTTCACAGGAAAGGGAGGCCTATTAAAGAAAGCATCCAAAACACTCTCTGGGAATTTTTTTGATAGAAAAGAAGAATAAGAATATGAATTTGATGAACAGGAACTTAGCACTTGACTCTTCAGAGTGAGATTGCCTTTGAATTGCCTAGAATTGCTTATAACTCAAACATACCTGATTGCCGTGGAATTGAATAGTCAAGGATTTCTGACTGTATAAGTCAGAAATTTGGAGAACAATGGCAAACAGCTGTAGTACTAAAAATATATAAATCTTTGAGGAAGAGAGGGAGAAAGAAAAAAGTATATACGCAGCGGAAACACCATCCCTACTTTTATGTTCATAGCAGCATTATTCACAATAGCCAGAATCTGGAAGCAACCCAGAGTGCCCGAAAAATCGATGACTGGATAAAAAAAGCTTTGGTCCATCTACACAATGGAATACTATGCAGCTGTTAGGAAAAATGAAGTTATAAAATTTGCCTATAAATGGAAGGACATGGAGATTATGTTGAGCGAAATTACCCAGAAGGAGAGAGACAGACACAGAATGACTACATTTATCTGCATAACATAAGTATATATGTACATATTAAGATACCAATATCCAAGGTCAAGTGAAACATATATCAGGAGGTCTTGTCAAAGGTGCAAATTATCACAAAGCGTGGGGGAGTCAGAGGCTAGGTAAGACAGAAAATGGAACAGTGTGCTAACAATTGTCGAGGGTACTAATGCCAACCTAGAACTGAGTATTAAATAGAGGCAAAAAGATACACATGACAACCTTTTAATGTATGTTCTGTAATCCATAGTCTGGAGGGGAGGAAAAGAGAAAGAGAGAGAAACGGAAAGAAATAAAGAACCTGCCATGGAGCAGGGCTGGGGAGGGGGAGGGAACCGGGGACGTTGGTGGTGGGAGATGGGCACTGGTGGCGGGATGGGTGCTGGAACACTGTATGACCAAAACCCAAAATATGAACTTTTTAATTGTATATCTTTGTAATTGTAAAAATAAAAAATTTAAAAAAAAAACAAATATCATAAAAAAAATCCTGGTCCTAGGTCTGAAGAGAGAGAGCATAGGCATCAACATGCTTGTTGGTGTGATGCCTGACACCACCATGTATAGTCCCTTAAGCATCACCAAGAGTGAGCACTGAATAGCATTAGGGTGCGGTCACCCCAAACCAGTAACATAAAATAAAATCTTGAGCTATAATAAAGTATATATATATATATATATATATATATATATATATATATATACACACACCTTTGAGGAAGAGAGGAGAGAAAGAAAAAAAGAGAGAGAACAAGACATAAATAGATATAATACAGGAAAATAACTCTTTCTCACTCCTATGTTTTTCAGTTGAGCGAAAAAAATTTAACTACATACCTGCACTTTGCAGATTTGGTACCCTAGTGCTGACTCATTGACATATGCATCTGCGGAAAACAGCTTTCAACTGGAAAAGTTGGTGGCTGAAACCATTCGTTCAGAAAGAAGAAACAAACAATGATGCAGCACTCATTGGAAGCCTGTCAAATCCTTCATACTTTGGGGATGCTTCGTGGGAAGAAGTGGTTTCCTGGAAAGGAAGACCAAGAACTGGGAAGATGAAAATGTTTGATAATGATGTCAATGCATTTCTTGATAGGAGTGGTCTAGTTGAAAGAAGCATTTGAATTGAATGAAGAAGGCTGGAGCTACTGAGAAGCTGGAACTCTTTGAATCATTGGTTGCAAAGTTAAACACCGAGACATGGCTCTGTGAAGTTTCTGAGAAGTTGAAATCCTCCAGCAAAAGCTCTTTCAGAGTTTGTATCTCAGGACTCATTAGATACATTCCTGTCAAAAAATGAAACCAGGGAGTGCATTGGATGTGTCCTGGAAGACGCTGCACCTGGGAACTTTTGAGCTAAGAAAAGAATGAGACTGAAGGGGCTGATAAAAAATTGTAAAACTAGCAGAGATTCCATAATTTACAAAGATACAGGCAGACTATGGATGCAGAAAACAAAGCCAAAAAACTTGCATTGTCCCTGTTAGGTGCTGTTGCAGTACACTGCTGCCCAGAGCCTCTGCATCTGGCCTGGAGTTGCCTCCTGCAGGCCACTTTGTAGATAGGAGGAGGAAAGGTTGAATGTGGTAGTTCAACGGACCATGTATTCTATAGTGGCTGGTGTAAATATTCTCTCATGCTGCCACAATCATCGTGGGACTATCTAGATCTTACTGGTATATTGGCCGGCTACGTTGGATCCCTAAGTAATTAGAGAGAAATGCTGTTTGCCTCCAGCATGGCTCTCTGATAAGTCAAAGACTAATATACAGGGGGCCGGAGGCGATAGCCCAGCGGGTAGGGCGTTTGCCTTGCATGAGGCCGGCCTGTGCCGGCCTGGGTTCGATCCCGGCATCCCATATGGTCTCCGAGCACCATCAGGAGTAGTTCCTGAGTGCAGAACCAGGAGAAACCCCTGAGCATTGCTGGGTGTGACCCAAAAGCCAAAAAAAAAAAAAAAAAATTAAAAAAAGACTCATATACAGAACAACCATGAAGTAAAAGATGAGACTTTTGTGAAGGCTTGGAGAAATATATAACTGGCTATAGAATAGTCTTTGGTACAGATCCATGCCTTTGTATTCTGAGATACAGCTTATCTCAAAAGCCACTCCTCCACTCTACCCTGCAGGGGCTCTTCCCAGGCAGATGTGGGGGGGCAACATTAACATTTCAAAAGGGCCTAGGTGAGGTCCTGGGAGAAATTACCTGAGGAGATTTGACCCTGATGGCTTTCTGTTGGAGTGGGAAGTCTGTGTTGCAGGAATATAAAACTGAAGGCTGCTTTCTTTCTTTCTGGGCCTCCTTTTTTTGGCACTCTCTTTTCTTGCTTCTTCGCTGTCTCCCTCTCTGCGGGGGGTCTTAACATGTGGTGGCAGCCATCTTGGCCTACATGTGGCCAGGCCCCAGACAGGAACCTAAGTTCAGGGTTTTCCTATTGCTGATTTGTATGCCCAAAACCTGAGTAAGTAAAGCATTTTGAAACTTTGATGGATTCTCAGTCTTTCTCCATCCACCAGCCACTGAACCCCTGGGGCAGAATGCGATCCCTGACCCTATTCCCAGATTTTGTCAGGGCACCCAACAATGTACCCTGACAAGATGCCATGAAGGGAAGAAGTAAATTCAAACTAAAAATGGGCACAGTAGGGAAATTACCCCTACCAGCACCCCAAGAATCAGAACTCTCATCAGCCCAACTGATGACAAAAAGATGACCCTGAAGTAGAATAAGAGGAGGAAGAGGAAGAAGACAAAAGAAAAGGGAGAGACTGAAAGAAGTGGAGGCTAGAAGCAGTGGGCTACAGCAGGAACAGAATCCCCAGAAGTAGTGCAAGAAGCGTGTCCTCCCATAATGGCACCAGTCCTCAAGAAACAAAAAACCACACGTTGAAGGGTAAAATGAGGAAAGCCAAAGATGAATTAAAGAACAAAAGTTTCAGGTCAGGCAAACTTCCACTCATACTTTCCTTCAAATACCCAGAAGACAACAAGACTGCTCTGTGTGCATCCCACCTGAAGGTCTTAGTGGTAAAGGCAGGACCTGTCTTAATGACAAGTAGTTATTGACTACTAACTACTTCAGAGTCCCAAAGAAAGATTTTGTGGACCATGTGACATGGGATATTTGGGATAGAGTTTTCAATGTTCAGAGATTACTCGTTATTGGTAAAATCTGGTAACTGGCATTTTCTTCCATGTCCTCAGTCTCTTCTACTGATTGACCAGTTTTCTACTAATTTAGATACTTATATTTAAGTTTATGTCTGTATGCAAAAATAACTCATGTATTTTTATGAGTAAAATGAGGGGGCATGACCCTGATCCAAATTGAGGGAGAAAATACAGGATGAATTTTTTTCAAAGAAATAGGACTGAGAAATTTATAACACTGATGGACCAGAAGCTAAGTAATTTTTTAAAAAATGCACATAGACATGAGTTAAACAACAGAACAAAGGACAAATAGAAGTTCTTAAAAACAAGAGAATATTTATTTTAGAAGCTAAAAAGAAGATGATGTCACAAAAGTAATAAGACTTGACATAACCTGAAAAGAAAGAGAAGGAGGTTTAAAAAAAACAGATATAAAGAAGACATTCTAACATAGACACATCTTAATATAGGTATGAGGAAGGATACCATACTTAAATACGCAAAGGTCAAATGAATAACTGTGTAGCTTCAAATCTGTGTTGAAGAAAGTCTAGCTGAAGCAAATAATGGAAAGTAAAATATTGGCAAAAGCAAGTTTAGCGAGACCTAGTCAGGCTAAATTAAAGTGGTCAGTAAAAAATGCCCTTACAGGAGGCAGAAAGATTATTAAAGGGTTCAGGCTCTGGCCTACTTTGATTCCAGCAATTCATTCAGTTCCCAGCATCACCAGGAGTGACTTCTAAGCATAGAGCCAGGAGCAAGCTCAAGCCTGAGCTAGTGTGCTCCAACAATACCCTCCTCCAAAAGCAAACAAACAAACAAAAATAAATAAAACAAAGAAAAGGCCTTTATTATTTCAACCAATTTACTCATAACAATTAAAAATATTTCTTGGTTGATTCATTTTTGATTCTCCTTTTTAATCAAGAATATCCTTCTTTGACATTAAATATTTGATGACTTTAAAACTGCAAAAGCAGCTTTATAAAAGCTACAGTGCATTTTCCACTGAATTCTGTAAAGTCCTAAATCCAATTTAAACACGAATTGGAAAAATGGGAAGCTCCAGATTACTACTGGGACCTGTGTTCATCAGGAGATGACGGGCACTCGATGGGCTTTCCCTGTGTGTTTTCTTTAAACTCCTATTAATTTAACAGGCCTGGGAACAGGGTGAGTCATAAAAGGTGGAAAAATATTTTGATTGAAGCTTTGGTGAAAGGTGAAATACATTAACTATGCAATGAGTCATCACCACCTTGGGCAGCTTAAAAGAAAAAAATCTTATTACCACCATGGGTACAAATCTCTGGGAGTGAGTCTGACAGAGTGTCAAAACTTGGTAAGTTCTGGCTTCAACGCACCTGGTGCAAGTTTAATTTCTTCAGAAGGACTGAAATACTTCATTTGCAACTTATAGGATTGCTCCCACCCCCAAAACCTCAGCAGGAGGCACAACTGTCCCCCCACCTGCTCAGCACAGCCAATACTGCTCCTTTGTAAAGGAGATACAACCCCTAGTGCCAGGAGCAGCCCTGAAAGAGACATATTTTTAAAATCAGGCATAGCCAATTAAATTCTAAGAAAATTCCACTTGTTCAAAAATTATTTTGAACTTCTCTGAACTGCCAGATCATTGAAAAACATCTCCACACTCGTTATTAGATTTAAATGTGAACAAACTTAACCATTCATCCAATATATAGTTTCAGATAAGTAATCATGGATTATTTATCTTATGTTTAAGAAAGTAAAACTATCTGGGGACATTGGGGGAAATGTAGACACTGGTGAAGGGATTGTGTTGGATCAATGCATGCCTGAAACTCGATCATGAATAAAATTGAATTATAAGAAAATTGCTAAAAAATAACAAGTCCAGGAACTATTAACAGTGTTTACAAATAAACAAATGAACAATCATTTATCATCTGATCTCAGAACCTTTTTCAAGATCTTTTCAAGGGGAATGCATAAACAAATGTTGTTTATAACATCATCATTAGAGAATAGTTGTGTTCCTTCCCCAACAATAGGCAAGAGTACTACATAAAATACTGAACAGTCCTGGGTATTTTTTCCAGGAAGCACAGTGATTTTCAATATTAATGATAGTTTCGTGAACATAATGTTCTAACACTACAGCTTCCACCAGAGTATCCACTTTCTTCCATCACTATCTTCATATCCTCTCCTCATGCCAGGCTCCCCACTCCTACTCACCCCCTACCCCACCCTGGTAAGCTGTATTCTTTAGACCACTTCTCAGGTTCTCGGGTTTTATTGCCTCCGGTCATCTGTTATTCCCTTACTTTATATATATATATATATATATAAAGTTATATATATACATATGCATATACATATAAACACTTTATATATATGTATATATATATTTATATATATAACCTTACTTTGTCACTTGTCACTTGTCTTCCCGTTGTTCATCGATTTGCTCGAGCGGGCACCTGTAACATGCCCATTCATTGGGAATGAGGTCCATTATTGTTACTGTTTTTGGCATATTGAATACATATCGGGTAGCTTGCCAGGCTCTGCAGTGACTCTGGGTTCATCCCAGTCTTTTTCTATGTCAGACCATCAACCATTGAGGGCCCACAGGACAGAGCCCAGGGGGTATAGACAAGCCTGTCTCCTGCCTGTCACCTGTCAACGCAACCGGGCACCACAGCCACACCTGCAACATTTCTTTATAGATCTCACATGACAGATCATTCTTATCTGTCCCTCTCCTTCTGACTGATTTCACTCAGCATAGTACTCTCCAGATCAGTCCACATAACAGCAAATTACATGATTTTCTCTTCTCTTTATAGCTGAATAGTATTTCATTCCTGGAATTTTACCAAAACTAGTATCCTGGTAGCCACATCAAGTTACATAGAATTTCCACTTTCTCATCAGTAAAATGGAGGTATACCACAAATTGGGTGTGAATACAAAACACATGACAACTGTTATTTTGATACCTTGATATCAATAAAGCCAGCCCCATTCCCTCTTAAAAGCCTTAGTCCAAAGCATGATAGACCGGTTAAAGTTCTAAGAGGGAATAATGGCAATAGGATGGGCAGAAAAGAGAAAGGGTGCTTCATTTTTTATTGGTAAACTATAATTTAGATATGACACATCCGTTCCATGTGTATAACAAAATATGAAAATGTTTTATAACAATGCTCAGAATAAGTAATTAGTATTCATGAAAACACTTGTTTTTATTACTGTGATGAGAATTTTTAGATCTACTTTCTTCGTTACTTCTAAGTACTCATTATTTCAAAGTATTTAATGCTATGTAGTACTATTTACTATCTATTTACTGTCTGCCACCTGCGCAGATGCATCAACTGGTGGCAGATAGGATACAGGCTTGTCTACATCCAGGGCTCTGCCCCGTGGGCCCTGGATGGTTGATGGTCTAACATAGAAAAAGACTGAGCCCCTCTGATGAACCCAGAGCCATGGCAGAGCCTGGCAAGTTACCTGTGGTGTATTCAATATGCCAAAAACAGTTACAATCATGGATCTCATTCCCAACTAATGGGAATGTTACTGGTGCTAGCTTGACTAAATCAATGAACAACAGGAAGACAAGTGATACAAGTGATACAAGTGATCTATTTACTATGGTAACCAGCTGTATGCACATTATATACCTGGGACTTATTCTTCTGAATCTGGAAGTCTGTATCCTTTTATCATCTTGCCCATTTTATGTCCTACTCCTCCTTTCTGTCAACCGTCAATTTCTCTATCATCAATTTGTTCTATTTATGAGTTGTTATTTGTTCTGAGTTACTTTTTTTCAATTACATATATAAGTAAGCTAATAGTACTTGTTTTCCTCATTCTGATTTCTTATTTCGTTTAGCATAATGCTACCCTCAAGCTACATCCTCATTGTAGTAAATGTCTTGAGCTCTCTCTCTCTCTGCCTTTCTTTCTCTTTTAACAGAATAATATTTCTGTGTATATTGCAACCTTGTAAATAAATAGTACTGCAATGAACATACTTCGTGTCAGATTATTTTCTTTGCTTTGAGTAAATTCACATCAGTGTAATTGCTGAATCATATTATAGTTATATTTTTAATTTTTGAAAGAAACAAACACCATTTTTCATAGTGACTTCATCAATGAATGTTCTATACACTAAAAAATACCTACTAACTCATCTTTTTGTAATTACATCTCTAACAAGTGTGAGACGATAACTCATTGTGTTTTTATTTGTATTTCCTAATTATTAATGCTTTTAAGTCACTTTTCATGTGAAAGTTGGCCATTTGTAGAACTTCTGTGAAGAAAAATTTCTTTTTGGGGAGGTGTACCTGGATGTGCGTAGCCACCTGCCTAGCTGCATCAACTGGTGGCAGACAGGATACAGGCTTATGATCCTGTCATAAGCCTGTATCAGCTGAATAGTATTCCACTATTAATAGTATTCCACTATTAATAGTATTAATAGTATTCCAGCTTAGGGATCACTCCTGGCAGTGTTCAGGGGACCATATGGGGTGCAAATGATCGAACCTGGGTGAACTAAGAGTCAAGCAAGTGGTCTACACACTCTACTATCTCTCTGGTCCCTGAAAAATAAATTCTTAACAGCATAAAAAAAAACATTGTATATATTAGAAGCAATCCATTGAGCGGATCTCCACATGGGAGATCTGCAAGGGCTCTGCCAGCCCCTGGCAGAGTCCAACATTGCTCCAAGAGTTCGCTCACACCCTGGGGGAGGGACCACTCTGGCCAGACTCAGAGCGGAGATTAGGGCTCTGCCCTTTCCTCCACCTCCATGCCAGCTTCCCCGGAAGATAGACATACTCACGCCAGACACACAGCTCCTCTGCTGTCCCGGAAGAGTTCCAGACCCAGGCTCCAGAGCGATAGCCCAGCGGGTAGGGCATTTGCCTTGCATGTGGCTGGCCCACGCCGGCCCGGTTCGATCCCCAGCATCCCATATGGTCCCCCGAGCACTGCCAGGAGTGATTCCTGAGTGCAGAGCCAGGAGAAACCCCTGAGCATTGCTGGGTGTGACCCAAAAAAAAAAAAGAGTTCCAGACCCATTCACTCCAGATTTACAGCTGCGCTGCTTGGCAGACCCACGTGGGAAGCAATCCATGGAGCTGACCTCCTGGTAAGGGGCTCAACCAGCCCCTGGCCGAGTCCAACATTGCTCCAAGGATTCACTCACATGTGGGGAAGGGACCACTCTGGCCGGACTCAGAGTGGAGAATGGGCTCTGCCCTTACTTCCACCTCTATTCTAGCTTCCTCAGAAGATAGACACACCCATGCCAGACACACAGCTCCTTGGTGCGCAGCCGCTTTGCAGCCGCGCAAACATTCTTAGACAATACTGATTTTAGGATAAGGTCCTTCCCATGATCTTTCACATTTGTACACTGTATACAGTTCTAGACAGGTTCTAACTGATGCCCATCATCCCATTAGCCTAGCGGGAAGCCAGAGCAACCCACACATCATGCCGTCAGTCATTCTCAACATTCAGACTCCATAGTTCCTCAGGGATCCATCCAAGCTTAAACCTGATCTTCCCCTATAAATTTCATCAGTAAATATTGAGATGAGATCTTTCTACTGATAGTATATCACCTATAAGGCAAAGCCTGGCAAGTTACCCCTGTTTTATTTGTTATGCCAAAAACTAGTAACAATTATGGACTTCAATTCCATAACCTGAAATATGGTTTGCGGCTCTTCCTGTCCCTGGAGCAAGCAGATGCCCTTGAGGACAGGACGTATGGAGATGTTATTGGTGCCCACTCGAGCAAATCCATGAACAATAGGAAGATAGTGATACAGTGATATATTGAGAATTGTGGCTAACACAGTCAGTCAGGGATGGACTGTAGAAGCAACTTCCTCTTCAATAGTTCAAATGTGATTAGAAAAGAAAGTCCTTTGGTATTACACAGAGACATTTTGACACTGTGTCCTAAATAAAAATGAAGGGGGAAAGTTTTAGCTATGATAGAAAATGACCTAACACTGACAACTATATTGTGACAAACTCACAATCATTGTAATGAGTCAGTGAGGCCTCCTCACCAGAATGAAGGGATGCCTCTTCTACACATGAAGAAAGCAGAAGTCAAGGAATCTAGGCTATTTACTACTAATGTGCATCAAGAACAAATTCTGTGTTTTCTGGCCCTAATTGTCGTGATATTCCTATTATATCACTCTGAAGCTATGAAAATTCTATAATTTTATAGCTTCATCATAATTATCAAGTGGAAAAGGGAGCAATTGGGCACATAGCCTGCGACATAAACACACTATAGGATGAAATAAAACTTTAGGATTCACTATGTGCCCAATTCAATTATCTGCCTTAAAAACTTAATTATCTCTCACAAACTATTGTTTAGGGCATAATTCCTATGCATATCTAACATTTTTAAGGAACAGTTTTAATTCAATAAAAATACTTGTGTTAATATTATGTTAGAAAAAATTAATATCTTAGGAAACTAGCCTAGACTGCCCCAATGTTGGGACATAATTAGTAAACAATGTCATGGTGAAAGTATTATTCTCTGCAACACACACGTCAGAAGATGGGAACTTTGGCAAATGTCTGGCGTGAAGAGTCATTTAGATCTGAGGTTCCCAGACTTAGTTGGCCTTCTGCCCCTTTTTCAGAAAAATAATCTCTCAGCAGCCCACTAGAAACCTACCCTCTAAGTAAATAAATAGAAAGTGCTTTACTTTGCATTTAAAATCTAATGTCCTAACAGTAAATTGATGTAACCAAAGTAGTCATCCCAAATGATTAGCCTGCAAAGGGGTATTTAAAAGACCCTCCTATTAAAGGTCTGCACTCTGCGTTTCATCAATTACCTCACTACTGTCCAAAGAGAACACTAACAGTTAATGCCTTCCTTGGATCATTCTTTGTAAACTATAAAAGAACCATCAGACCATCATTATTTTTCACCTTTCCAACCCTTGACTCCTGTTTCTGAACTTATGTTGTACAGTAGGAACAAAATGAAAATCTGTCCACCTTGAATAATTTGGCATCAAATTACTGTATCATTCTGTATTGCCAAAAAGAAAATCAACTAAATTGCATAGATGTCTGAGTCATGACAAAGAAAAAAAATATACTCCAAATTAAGAAAATAGCTTATTTTCTTCTACAGTGTTTTGAAATATGCTAAGAAATTATGTTTCTTACATTTATGTTGAACATTTGAGGTTTTACTATTTATTTTATCAGCATATATGTCATGACAGAAAGCTGCCCTGAAGGTATTTTGAAAGTAGATGTATATATTTTTTAAATTAGTGAGGTTTAATACTATAATGATCTTTACAGTAATTTTTATTTGGCCAGGCCTTTACAAATTCAGGTCTTTTTTCTTCTTCTTTTCTTTTTTTTTTTTTTTGCTTATTTTGGGTCATACCCGACAATACTCAGGGATTTCTCCTGGCTCTGCACTCAGAAATTACTCCTGGTGGTGCTCTGGGGAACATATTGGATGCCAGGGATTGAACCTGGGCCGGCACAGGCCGGCCGCGCGCAAGGCAAACGCCCTACCTGCTGGACTATTGCTCTGGCCCCTCAGGTCTTTTTTTCTAACGGACAGTCTGAACCTTACAACACTCCTAATAATATTTTCCCATGCACTTAATTCCAACCCCATACATCACCAGTGTACCCAAATCCCTCCCACAAAGACCTAGACATCACTCCTTTTCACTGCCCCAACTGAGTTGTATGGATTGGTTTTTCCATTTTGTTGCCTTTGTTATTGCCTTATTATGGACCTTTAAGTTCCACATATGAGCAAGATCATTCTGGATCTATCCCTTTCCTTCTGACTGACTTCCCAGCAGGATATCCTCTAGCCACATCCCCAGAGTAGATTTTGACAAGTGGATCAGAGAGGGCACTTTACATTAATGCTTAGATCCACTCTCCACTTGTAGTATGTAAGAAAGTTCTCTGCAAAAGAAAAAATCTCATATAAATCTGTGATCAAAAATTATGTGCTATTATTTTTCACTTCTCATTTCTTTCAATTAACTCCCAGACATTTTCTTTTATCTTTTTTTTCAAAATCTGCATTGAGATACTCTAATGTTTAATACCGTTATTGATGGTTTCATGGGTACATCATTCCAATAGCACACCTATTACCAGAGTTCCCACCTCCCCCACCAAGATCCGAACTACTCCTCTCACTCATCCCCTTTCCCTGCACAGACTCAGTTCTGTGAACCAACCCTTGAGTTCTGTTGTCTTTGGCCATTTGTTATCTTTGGCCATTTGGCCATCTTCCTTAAAATTCCACATAGGATAACATCATTCTATAACTATACCCTTACTTCTGCCTCATTTTGCTGAATATTATAGGTACACTCTAGTTTCCTCCATATACTGGCATATTATGTGGTTTTTCCTATACCACACCTTCTTGATCTATTCATCCATAGTTGAGCATATGAGTTGTATCCACATCTTGACTATTGCACAAGGAGCATAAGTGTACCAATATACTTTTGAATTGATGTTTTTCTGTTTTGGGTTAGATAAGAAGTGGTATTGCTGGTTCATATGAGAGTTCTATTTTGTTTATTGAATCACCATGTACTAGAACATTACAAAGCTGTTCATGATTAGATTTCAGTCATACATCATACAGTGTTCCAGCACCCATCCTTCCATTAGTGCACATTTTCCAAGACCAATGCATCCCAATTCTCTCCCACCCCCCCCCCACAGCCTGCCTCTCTGGCAGGAACATTTCTCTCTCTCTGTGTCTCTTTCTCTCTCACTCTCACTTTCACTCTCTCTCCTTTTGTGCATTGTGGTTTGCAATAAGACATTGAAGGATTGTCATGAATATCCCTTTACTTACCTTCAATACTCAGGTCTAGTCTAGAGTTACTGTTTCCAACTATTAGTGACAAACTGGTCCTTTATCTCACACACCCTCCTCCCCCACAGACATGCTGTAGATTCCTACCATTGATACTTCCACCTGGCCCCTGTTTTCCCTGGCCTTGGATGTTACTCTCATACTATTTTTAATATCCCACAAATGAATGCAGCCATTCTATAGCTTTCCTTCATCTTCTCACTAATTTCCCTCAGCATGATACTCTCCATGTCCATCCTTTTATAGACAAATTTCATGACTTCATTTTTCCTAATAGCTGCATAATAATCTACTGTGTAGATGTTCCATGGTTTATTTATCCAGTTGTCTGCAGGGGTAGATGCAGGAGAAAGTGACTCTCATTCATTGCTAGTGGAAATGACAACCTGTCCAACCATTTTGGAAAACAATATGGACATTACTCCAAAAAACTAGAAATTGAGCTCCCATTTGACCAAGCAACAGCACTTCTGGGCTACCCTGGGGCCCAAAAACACACAGCAGAAACACAATCTGCAATTCTATGTTCATTGCAGCACTGAAGTGCAAAATAGCCAGAATCTGGAAACAATCTCAGTGCTCAAAAGTTCTATTTTTACTTGTATGAGATATCTCACTATTACTCTTCATAGAAGTTGAATAAGGCATCATTTCCATCAATAGGGAAGGAAAGTTCCTTTCTTATATATCCCTATAACATTTTTTAAAACTTTTTTCATAGATATCATTTTATTTGTTTTTTTTTGTTTGTTTGTTTGTTTTTTAGGCACACCCAGCAATGCTCAGGAGTCACTGCTGGATCTGCACTCAGGAATTACTTCTGAATGTGCTTAGGGGACCATATTGGATGCCAGGCATAGAACTTAGGTTGGCAGCATGCCAGGCAAAAGTCCCACCCACTGTACTATTGCTCTAGCCCCCATGGATGAATGAATGAATGTCACTCTTACTGCTTGAAATGGTATCTCATTGTTGTTTTGATTTACATTTTCTTCATTATAGGTGACAATAAGTACTTTTTCATATTCCTATTACATACCCATAATTTTTCTTTGGGTAATTGTCCTTTCATTACCTTTTTCCTGTTTTGATGGGTTCAGTGAATTTTTTTGTTGTTCTTGAACTTTGTGAGTACTTTGTGAGTCTCGAATATTGGTCTTTATCTGATGTGTTGTGTGTAAATATTTTTACCCATCTGGTGAGATGTCTTTTTTTATTGAATCACAGTGAGATACACAGTTACAAAGCTGTTCATGATTGGGATACAGTCATACAAAGTTCCAACACCTATCCCTCCACCAGTGTACTTTTATCTTGAGTTTTTTATGCTGTGAAGAAACTTTTCAATTTGAGGCAGCACCACTTGCTTACTTTTTGTTTTTGTTGACTTTGCCTCTGTTATCATCTCACATTTCTTTTCTGTAACTTCTGGTGTTTTTTAGTTGTCACTTGCCCCTTGTCACTTGTTAATTTAACAATTATCACTTGTTAATTTTCAGCTTGGGTTAATCACAGCTAGGACCTGTCCTCTGTCCTAGTAACAAAGGACAGGGCCAGCGTATGTGTATTTTCCTCTATTGCAGTTTTCTCTTTATCCCATGTCTTACTGAATTTAGTAGCACTATTCTTCCTACTAACTCTTCTGTCCCACACTTCTCCAGTCCTATGGAAGGTGATAATACTTCTGCTTTTTGTATGTAAATGCCTCAATGTCTCACACTGTCTCTTGTTTCTCTCCAAGTGTTCCCTCCAATAAATTGCTTTACTTGAATCATTTTAGTGAGCTTTTTATTTCTCCTGGGATCATAGCTGACATGACTTTCTAACTTCCCTACTTGCAGTGTCTGTTGAGATTTTCTGTAGGGATAAGAATAGTTGGAGAAATTCCACCCCTACTCATGTTTCCTTTCATGTAGTAGCACCTCTGGGTAAGCTTACTCTGATACCTTCATTCTATGATCTCAGTTATTTGAAAATAATAAACTTTAGAAAACTTCTAGCTATTATAGTGCCTCTTCACATTTAAAAATTGTTACCAGAAGTAATAGTATTAAAGTGGATATACAATATATTAGAAACTTTCCAAGGCACTATGTGATCCTCTCCATCTACAACAGGGTGAAAATCCTCATATCACTTACCCAAGGCCTGTAGCTCAGGGATGTCTGTCTTTTCTCTGGACACTTTATTCAATTTGGAGGAGTTTGGAGGCCCTCTGAGCATAGCCAGGTGTGACCCAAAAGGAAAATCCACTGAGGTAGAGAGAAGTGATGAAGGTAAAGATGACGAAGATGTGAATGCCGTAATAGTATTTGAGAAATCCAGGTAGAGAAAAGGATGTCTGAGGTTGTCTGGGAAAAGGAAAGTGAATAGTGAGCTTCTCTCAAGTCATTAAACAAGCTTCTCAGAAGCACTTAAGCGCTTTGGTCAGAGCTCATTGTGATGATGAAGGGCAGAAACCAAGTATATACAGCAAATACATTGCACACAGAAAGCTGTTATGGTAGGAATGAGGTTAGGTGATTTATTCTCTCAGACTCTCAAAAACTTCAACAGTGCCACAAGATGGCAGAAGTAATTTTTTTTTTTTTTTTTTTTGCTTTTTTGGGTCACACCCGGTGATACTCAGGAGTTTCTCCTGGCTCTGCACTCAGGAATTACTCCTGGCAGTGCTCGGGGGACCATATGGGATGCCGGGATTGAACCTGGGCTAGCCGCATGCAAGGCAAATGCCCTACCCTCTGGACAATCGCTCCAGCCTCATGACTTCTTTCTAATAGCTCAAATGTATAAATATCCAGTACTCCTTTAGTGCTCTAGTGATTATCTTTCTATAACAGGAAAAATTGTATTACTTATTCAAAACAATTTCAGTAATGACAAATAATCATAGGAATAAGATTAATTCCTTTAATATTCCGGCTGAATACTTTCTAAAATATCAAACTACCCCAGACGGGGAGTTATATTTTCAATTTCAAGTGAATCTAGAAAACTGGCTTTAAAGTTGTCCATTTCTGTGGTCCTAGCAATAGTACAGCAGGCAAAGTGCTTGCCTTGCACTCAGCTAACCCAAGTTCAATTCACATATGGTCCCCTGAGTTAATCCAGGAGTAATACCTGAGTGCAGAGCCAGGAGTAATTCCAAAGCACTGCCAGCTATGGCTCCCTACCACACATACAAAAAAAATAATATCAATTTCACCATTCTATGCCAATAGAACTATATTGGACAGAGAGGGTAATGATCCAATTCTATAATAAAATAATAGTTCCACATTTTTCATAGACAGATTCCTTGGAATGAAGACGCAAATGATATTTTTAGCTTAAGTTATGTTATTGTATTTTTTACTAAGCTATTCACATGAGTAGAAAATTAACAGTCATTTTTATGTTCATGATATAATATTTAATTTTTGTTTATTCAATTTTTTTAAAATGTTATTGAGGAACTATGATTTAATAAAATTATTAAGAATTGACTTCTAGGTATACAGTTTTCCTACATCATCACCCCATCACTGATATCAACTATCCTCCACCAATGCCCCAGTTTCCCACCTGCCTCCCTCGACAGGCCCTTTTTTAATATGATTTTTGTAGTTTGGATGTCATGTTTTTAGATTTTACAGTTCTGTGTTTCAATATATAGTTGTACAATAACTCTACTGCCAATGTGCTCCTGCCCCTTGCCCCTGTTACACTCCATCTTCCCCTTTCTCAATTTCTTTCATTTTCTATGGTCAGTTCAGCAGTTCAGGGACCAGAGCAACCTAGGTATCCCCACTTTATTATCTTGCATTCTCTCCTATTATTCTATATATTACAGATAAGTGAGATCAGCCTGTATTTGTCTTCTTATCTTATTTTGTTCAGTGTGATGTCATCCAGATCCACCCAGGTTGCAGGGAATTGCATGGTTTCATCCTTCTTACAGCTACATAGTATTTCACTGCATATACATACCACACTTTCATTATCCTCTCATCAGTCATTGGAATTAGAGTTGATTCAATATCCTAATTATAGTGCTAAGTACCACAATTAAGTATGCATATGTCCTTTGGAATTAATATTTTTTGTCCTGAGTGTAGACACCAAGAAGAGCAAAAACAGTCACACAGACATTTATTTTTTTTGTTTGTTTAAACAGTGTTTGGGTCACATCTGATGGTACTCAGGATTTACTCCCTGACTCTCCACTCAGGGATCACTCCTTGCAGACTCAGGGGACCATACGGGGTGCCAGGAATCAAACCCAGGTTGGAAATATGCAAGGCAAATGCTCTACTGTTGGTGCTGAGTGGGGTCCCCCAACAGATACTTGGATCTGGCAGGTTCCCTGTCCGTGTTCAGGGCTGCTGATGACTGTACCCCCAGCCAAAGGGCACTAACGGACAAAGAAGCAAGACTGTCAGCTCTAGAAAATCTAAAGCTTGAGTCTATCTCCACTCACTTCTCACTCCAACTAACTCTACACACACACACACACACACACACACACACACACACACACACAACACTGATGCAGGTGGACCCCGGGTGGCTTATGTGAGGCCAGAAGGGGAAAGAGGTGGTCACTTTCTCCCCAGCAGCCTCTGCTGCCCGAGACCCCCTGGGCAGGGTTAGGACTGATAAAGTCTGCGATGATAAAGTCTGCGATGAGCCCTGCAATGTGTGGGCCTGAGCCCCACCAGCCCCACAAGGTGGCCGTCAAGCCACACCTGATGTCCGCTTGATCTCTAGGTGTGGGAGTTGATCTCTACCATCCAAGATTTCTCGGGGAGCCACGGACTCAGGCTGGAGCAAGGAATTGCTCTTTGCAGGAAAGGAAAGTCAGTCCTAAGCTTTACCCATGGTTGCCTCAGGATTCTTGTGTTCTTCACAGAAAAAGAATTTTCAGGAGTCGACTAGCAGTGAAGTTAAACAGGTTTTATTAAGGAGGTTTTAGGAAAGGGAAGGAGGAGGGAAAGTGAGAGAGAGAATACACATCTCAAGAAGGGAGATGAGGGCAACACACGTGCTGGGCACCACATGTGCTTGGCCACGTGAGCTCAGGTAGCATGTGTGTCCATGCAGCATGTATGCACCATCCTTTGGTCAGGACGGCTTTTATAGATTTCCCCCAAGATACTCCTATATGGGGAGTCAACCTAGGTTGCTAGGGCCTTTGCCAAGAGGAGTAGACTTTGGGAGTGGTCTTTTTTGAAAATCTCCTTTTCTTGACCTCTGTCCCTGCTGGATCTTCTGTCCCGGAATGTAGCCAGAGTAAGGGCTGGGCAGAGAAAGGTTGATCTAGCTCCCTCAGGGTTTGTTGTTGGTTAATGGGTCTTATCAAGTCTTGGTTCCTGGTTCCAAAAGGTGACTTTGGACTACTTAGGGCAAAAAATTCATTGCCTTGTGGGCCCCCTCCTGTCCTCCTGCGGACATCAAAAAGGAAAGTCAGTCCTAGGCCTTACCCAGGGTTTTTTCAGGGTTCTTGTCTTCCTTGCAGAAAAGAATTTTCATGAGTTGATGAGCAGTGAAGTAAAATAGGTTTTATTATGGGGTTTTAGGAAAGGGAAGGAGAAGGGGAAAGTAAGAGAGAGAGAGTACACATCTCAAGAGGGGAGATGTGGGCAACACATGTGCTTCGGGCGACATGTGCTCGGTCACTCTCTCTCTTACGTAGCATGTGTGGGCTTACGTAGCATGTGTGGGCTTATGTAGCATGTGTGCCCAGGCAGCATGTGCACTCAGGCAACATGTGTGCCCAGGCAGCATGTGCACCCAGGCAGTATGTGGGCTCAGGCAGCATGTGTGCACAGTGCTTTGGTCAGGACAGCTTTTATGGATTTTCTCCCTAAACTACTCCCATATGGGGCTTCAGCCTAGGTTGCTAGGGGCTGTTGCCAAGGGAATAGACTTTGGGAGTGGTCTTCTTTGAAAAATCTGTTTTTTTTTTTTACCTCTGTTCCTGCTGGATCTTCTGTCCTGGAATGTAGCTGGATTAAGGGCTGGGCTGAGAAAGGTTGATCCAGATGC
This sequence comes from Cryptotis parvus, assembly GCA_021461705.1. NCBI lineage: Eukaryota > Metazoa > Chordata > Mammalia > Eulipotyphla > Soricidae > Cryptotis > Cryptotis parvus. The sequence goes on along the minus strand of JAJIBD010007891.1, from coordinate 29,556 downwards.
CTCAGGGTTTGTTGTTGGTTAATGGGTCTCATCAAGTCTTGGTTCCTGGTTCCAAAAGGTGACTCTGGACAGCCTTAGGGCAACAATTCATTGCCATGTGGGGACCCCCTGTCTGCCTGCCTACATCAACACTACCAAATCAAATCAAAACTGCCAGAGATATATACTTTACAAAAGGCTGGGGCAGGGAGTTAGAAAAGGTAAAGGCTCTTTATCCTGAAACAATGAGGCAAAGGGAAGCTTCCCTTACTGGGGAAAAACCCACAAGGGGCCTCATCCTATAGCTCTTAGGGCTATAGGATGGAACTCCAGGCATGCTGTTTTCTCTCATCCTTGCCTGGTAAACAGTCATTTCAATAACATTTCTAATCATTTTATATAAACACAGTAAGAGATAGACATTTATTTACATTCGGGATTAAATTTATAGGGTGGCCATTCCCGGGACATCTCACCACATAACCTAGACTACATTCCTCTCTCCAGGTTGTTGATTACCAATCCCCTTAGTGTCGAATAGAACAGACCTTGCTCTCAGGATATTTAGTCCATTCCATGTCCAGGCCATGGTAGCCATGGTAGTTTAATCATGGTTTGCCTTGGGACCATCCAGTACCACTGTAGGACTCTCCTTTTGGGATGTAAGGAATTAGAATAAACCTAAAGGCAACTGAGGCAGTTAGGAAATATGCCCAGGAGTAATTAAGTCAGAGTTAATTAACTCCTATATCCCAAATGCTTAGCCTTATCTGTTTTCCTGTATGTATGCAAAAAAAAAAATCTTTTTGTGCTAGTAGCATAAGCATATGTAAAGGGCATTCAGGAAAAAGAGTTGTAACCTGTTATTTACAATACAAAGCCCAGGACTAGCAAATAGGCTATGAATAGCTAGTAATCCAACACCCTACCTGCTGTACTATCACTGTGGTCTCAGGGAGACATTTCAAGTGACATATTCTAAAAGACTCTGATTCTATGGCCCTTTTTTAAATCATTAATTCATTGAGAGTATTAAAGGTACTAGATTTAATGCAATTATTTTAGTAGTGCTTTTCTCAGTTTCTGCTCAAGCCAAATGTTTTTACTAAACTCTAGACTCAGTGAACAGTTCTCATTAAAGTTTAAAAGACTTTGACACTCAAATGGCGGAGTAAAATGACTCTTCTAATTGCCTTTCCACTTTGAAAATTATTTCAAATATATCACTTTATGAGACTGTCAGTCTGTATATATTTTTACCTGAAATCTTTGTGTGTGTGGGGGGTCCCCAAAGTTATTGTTTTTATAGCAAACTACCCTACTCTAGTATAAACTTATCTTAATTAAATCTCTAGATACCCTAGTACAAATAAGGTAACTTTCTGAGATATGGAGGGCTAGGACTTCCTCATCAACATAAAATGTTTAGGCTACCATTTTCAGAAATAATACATATTATAAAGGAAGTAAATTATAGATTACATACAGCAAAATTTCTGGAATGATGCACATAAAACATTGTTTTGTCTTCCTCTGGTAGTGAGGGTGAGAGAGACAGACAAAACACGGAAAAACAAGGAAATTCAATTTTTCCAGTAAGATCTTTTTTTAATTTTTACAATGAGAAAGTAATTGTGCATTACATAAATTACTAATTTTTAACATGAATTACAAAAATTCATGTTAAATTTGAATATAACATGAATTCCATACACATTTATTAAATAAATGAGAGTTTTATAGTGATTTCTAAATTTTGATAGGTATTATTGGTGATTTCAATGCCAGAGCAATTCTTTCAGTTACAAGGTAGACACTGGGAACGCTAGATTTTATTGTTTGGGTTATTTTCTGCAGAACACATTGTCCTATATTAATACCATGTTTAAATGTCCCACAAGCAAAGAAAGTGAAAGAAGGAAAGTGCCTGCCATAGAGTCAGGCTAGGAGGTGTTGGTGGGGAGTATGGCAAGAGATTAAGACAGGACATTGGTGGTGGAAAACATGCACTGGTGGAAGGATGGGTGTTAGAATTGAGTGACTGAAACCTGATCATGAACAACCTTCTAATTGTATGGCACAGTGACTCAATAAAATAAATAAAATTTTTTTAAAAAGCTCAGAAAACTTGCTAACACCTTACATGGAGTGATAATACAACAAGTAGAGCATTTGTCTTGCATTTGCAAAATTGAATTCAAACCCTGGCACCCGTTATGGTTTTCTAAGCATACCAAGAGTGATCCTTCAGCACAGAATTAGAGTAAGCTGGGTGTGGGTGGCCACAAACCCCCCATCCCAATTAAGAATTAAGAATCTCAGTGTCAGATCTGAATCCATGAGATACATAGAAGAAAACATAAGAAAATTCTCTATAACATTGGATCTTTAAGAAGGTATCACCATTGGTCAAGCAAATGGAATCAAAGATAAACAAAGGGAATCACATCAAACTAACAAACTTCTACACTACAAAAGAAACTATAATCAGAGCATAGACACACCAAAGACTTAAGATACACTTTTCCAGAACTCATCTGATTAGGAGTTAATATTATTCGAAACTCTGGTAAAAATTTACAAGTAAAAAACATCCAAACCTATCCAAAAAAATGGGGACATGAGATAAACAGAAATTTCCTCAAAGAAGAAATAGCCACTGATTTCCATCCTCTTTTCTTTAAAGGGAACATTGCTGCTATATTGGGCTTTGTTAAGCCCAGATGTAACACTGATCTGTGGAAAGATTTTCCCTGAGTTCTCCAGATTCATAGATTCACCATTTAACACTGACTTTATCTGTTAAAAGGTGGATACTATGCAGAGAACCTTTGCAAAAGAGAATTGGAGACCTGTCACTAGTATGACAGGCATTAGCTTCTCCTCCCAATTTTGAACAAAACTATATTAAAACATAATTTAATAGTGCCATTCCTAAATATCCTATCTGTTCCACATTCAGAAGAAATTTCACAATCATATTCCCATATCCTATGCTCTACACCAACTGGGCAAGAATATAATCCCTCTCGGAGCGCATGCCACTTGACTGCCAGGACTATATACCACGGGATAGGAGTGCTGTCACCAAGGACACATACCTATGGTCACATAAACACATAAATACTTTCACTAGCAGTCACATTCTCCTACTCTGACCATGAGACACAGTTGTCAGGCAGTTGGGAGAAACTGATGGATGTGGACTGCTGCAAGGCATCAACCATCCACCTAGGCAGGAAATGGATTCCAGATGTGCTCTCAGCAGAGCCTGTAAGAAGTTATCAGCGGGGCTCTAGTCATGGTCTCTAACCCTTATCAATCGCTCCAGACAATGAGTGAGGGGAGTGGAGGAAAGAAAACGTTTTAGGGTGTACAATTTCAGCAGAAAGATGACAACAGGCTTTGAGTTTCCAAGTCCTGGATTTTTATTGTTTTTTGTAATGTATCTTTGTATTTGCATATGTGTGTATGTATAAGAAGAGAGGGGAACAAAGAAAATGAAATATGGCAAAGGGAACTATTTTAATTATAAAAAGACAACTTGAATTCAAGTAAAACATTATTGCAAGTCATAAAAATCTAATAAACAATAAAAATGCAAAAATACATATTAATACTCTATTCTATTTCATCTTTACTAAAAATAGATGGTTCAAAATAGCACAGACAGGGCTTTTAACTTAAAATTGTTACAGTAAATAAATATTCAGTTAAAAATATATCCACTTTTATAAGTTGTGAAGCCTATTGAATCTTTATACACTGATAGCTTAATTTCTTCTTTATTCATAGGGATAATTGCTTTGAAACTCACACTTAAAATGGTGTTTAAATAGTCCAAGATTAAGACAGACCAAGAAAACTAAGCATTAAGTCACTTTCAGGTCCTTTATAAAGACATAGTTTTAGCTGGGAACTGTGGATTTAAATAATCCCTGTTCAGAATTGATGATTTGCCAAAATACCGTGAGTTAAGCAGGGGACTCTAAATCAGTCCTTTTGGAAATCAGTTAAGGAAGACCTATGTTTGGAGAGAGACTGTATCTGTTCTGAGACACTGTACCTCATAAAAGTTAGAACCTTCCTAACTTTCATGAGAGTTAACTTTCACTGCCAAACTGCCAAGGTCACTCAGAGATATGCATAGATATTTAACCCCTGAATTAAATATCTTTAAAGCAAACCTTTGGATTGCTTTAAAAAATTCAATAAAAATAAGTTTTCTACCTACTTATGAAGATCATGTACGAATGTGATTTTGGTTGTCTTAAATAGATACAGAGAAAAGACGTTGTTGGGTCAAATATATGTGCACCTTTAAAAAGTTTATCAAACTGCCTTAGAAAAAGGCAGGGACCAGGGGGAAAGTATGCGGTTAAGGTACTTGCCTTCAGCACTACATCCCTGGGTCCTCAAACTGGACCTCTAGCCACTGGGTAAGACTCACAGAGGACCCTGAGATTCTGGAGCACTCCTTTTCCTTTGAGAGGCACAGAAATTAAGAGTTAGTTAAAAAAGGCAGTATGACGTTTAGGTCTGACCAGATGTTTTGTTTGAAGGAACCTTCCCCTCCACCCACCCCCTCACTCCCCACCCTCATCAGTTTATCAGCATACAATGGTATCTAATTTGAAACACATCCTAGCTTGACAGGTAATAAAAACTCATTTCAATTTGCATTTTCTTGATTATTATTCATTTGACAATGTTTGTTGCGTTTCTCTATTTATTCCTCTGCAATTTGTAATTTGCAATTTACTTAATGTTTTTGATGGTAATATTTTTCTTGGCAAACGTGTATACTATTTTTTATGGTTTTTCATAGTTTTTCGTGTTTTTATTCTTGGTTTTTCATGATTTTATGGCATTATTTGGCTCTGTTTGTAAGGGTTGGCCACCCGATGGGGTGACTGATGGGAGCCTCGGAACGACGCACCTACCAAGGAAAACTCTGAAAGACCAAGTCCTATGCAAAAGCAAGGGTTTTATTAATAAGCAAGTATACTCGGGCTCATAGCGTGACCCCAAACGGTCAGTGGCTAAGAGCCCTGAGAGCCCTTCCAGGGAGGATCTTTTAAGAGATAGTTCCCGCCGCTACAGAAAAGCCCGCGCATAAACATCCAATAGATTTAAAATATTATATCAAGGTCTGCGGCGCAGGCAGCCAATCACTTTGTACCAAGTAACCATCTCCCACCAATCAGTTCATTCTTAATACTTCTTTCTATATTTGGTGCGGCTAGATACGCGGTGGGATCATGGGTCAGCAACGGCTATGCGTGCGTGCAGGAATGCAATCCAGACAATTCAGGCCAGATAGTAGATTCTGGGCAGGGGTCTCATAACCTCTAACAGGAATTTGTTCTGGGCCTTTTGTAGATAACAAAAAGGTTACTTCAAGATGAAAAGGACACTCAGGCCCTAAATTGATAACTTTCCATGAGTAGGCCTGCCCTGGTTGGGAAAGGAGGGGTTTCTGCCTTCTTTCATGTTTATAGGATGTTTTGGCAAATGAAACTATTTTTCTTGTTTCAATATTCATTTGTTTACCTATTAATACAAATATGTACTCTCAGTGTTTTTCTGTACAGGCACTTCACTCATCTCAGTTCCTCCTCTTCCCTTCAATCTTGACCCATGTTAGTCAGCTGCCCCACTTCTCTCTAATTCAGCCATAAGGAAATAAAGCAAAATACATTGATTTAAATAAAAAGCAACCTAAGATCGACATAAAAACCATGATTGATTAAATTCTTCAAGAAAATGTTCTAAAAATTTATATATCAAGTAACAGAGTCTTATAATGAATAGATAAGAACTTAAATTAAATTGAAAGAAAAAGTTGCTTTCTCTAGAATTATATTTTTCTTTTTAGCACAAAACTGAAAGTGATAAAGATGGAAAAATATATTAAAGATAAGATTTAAAATATGTGAGAAGAAAAACAAGTCCAAAAACGTCTTTTGCTAAGAAAATAAGTAATTTTTTGGTGAAAATTAGTACCAAAGGAATAAAAATACATTTGTTTATGGAAAAGTAAAGGAAATCAGTATAGAATTTAGAGGAAAGATGATTGAATGAAGTGAGGAACCAAACTTTCAAGGAATAGTCATGAAAACAAGTTTCCTAGGCTTGGTGGATTGGTGTGTTTTGCTTTTAATCACAAAGTACAGTGTTTCAACACTTAGGTAAAAAACCACTCATAATTGGGAATTTCTGACCACAGCTAGAAAGTTTTTCTCACCTCAAAGGAGTTTGGGAATAGAAAAAGGATCTATTTGCCAGAAAGCTGTGCTACTCATCAAATAAAGCAGCCACATGATTGACACAGTTGCACACTTGTGCCTAAGAGATGCTTCAGTTGACAGACCCTGGGACTAAAATATATTTAAACGCTGACCTGAAAGTGAATAAATTCATAGTACAGAAACTGTCTTATGAAGAAACCCTTCACTTAAGGCCAATCTGCATGCGGCTTATGGAAAGAAGAACAGTTCCATTTCTATTTCCTTCCATCCCACACCATAAATCTAAAAATGGTTCTTGGACACTTAGTTAGTGTGTCCAGCTCCTTTCCAATTCCAAATGTGAGAAGTGTCTATATTCCCAAGAATTACCACACACAAAGAATTCTGTTAATATAAAAATACATACATTTAAGATTTAATTATTGAGGAATTTATTTGCAAATGTTTTTTCTGCTTTTTTTTTTTAGGTAAAACCTGGGGATGCTCAGGGGTTACACCTGGCTCTGCACTCAGGAATTAGTCCTAGAGGTGCTCAGGGGATCATGTAAAATGCTGGTGACCAAACTCAGATCGGCTCTGTGTAAGGCAAATGCCCAATCTGCTGTACTATTGCTCTGGCTCTGAAACTTTCCATCTTAAAAAGTAGTTTTCTGGAGTCAGAGACTGTACAGAGTTAACGTTCTTGTTTTGCATGTACCAGTTTCCAATTTAGTCCCGAAATGCTGTATGGTCCTTTGAGACCACCAGGAGTGATTCCCTGAGCACAGTTTGGTGCTCTCCAAAGTCAAATAAATAACTAAATAAATAAAATGTTAAAATGGTTCTTAAACTATGATAGTTTTACTAGTGCCATCTATATTCTAAAAATGGGGTTACTGATAAGTACTTATTAGGGTTTAGTACTTATTAGTACTTAGGGTTTTTTAACCATAATCAATGTTCCAAAAATTTGAAATATGTGTCAATTAAAATAAAATATAGAGAAATTTATAAAAAGGAAAGAAAGATCACTAGTCTTGAAATGAGAAATTTTATGATCATCTAAAAACTGATCATAACAAATGTAACTTAGGCATTAAAAGTATTGCATTATAGTTCACAATTCTAGAAAGTTTCTAAACTTTAATGCTTTGGGTTCACTTGTTAAATATTAAGACTTTTTGTGATAATTTTAGCATATAAAATCATGATCAACTGACTTTGGAAAGGAAAGCATTCTCTCTGGAAAATCATTATTTGTCATAAACCAGTGTCTGTATGAGTAGTCAGGATCTTTACTGCTATTTCCAGATTATTTCCAAACAATACTGATTCTTTGGTTACTTCCCCTAGACCTGCAGGGGCATCCACTACTCTATCCCCACAATGAGTTCTGCTCCCTCTCCTTCAGAGGTAATCTCCATGGACTCCTTCCAAAGCAAAATGTTGATTTCTTGAAATACCATCACTGTGTCTCTTTCTTCTCTGCTGATCCAGTATGCTGACCTAATTCTGACCCTTGCTCCCAAATAGCTTTTCCATGAAAACTTCACTCCCACTTCGACCCATGAACTGAAAACTAGATTCCTGGTTCTGTCTTAGTTTAATTGCATTTCCTTACAACATACTCTCCTCCTCCATTGCATTCTGTTTTTACCTTCATCAGAGGATTTATGGATGTGTATACACAGATAAGTGTATATAAATTTATATCATGGAGCAGAGCCTGGCAAGTTGTCCGATGTGTATTTGATATGACAAAACCAGTAATAAAAATGTTTTGGACAAAGAACCTCTGGCTCGGGCACATCTCTTAGACTCCACCATTCTCCCTGCATTAACATATGCCTCAGAGACCTGGACCCCAAGAAAGCAGGATGAGAACGCTATTCGGGTCTCCCAAAAAGGAATTGAAAGAGCGATGCTTGGAATATAACGCCTCACTCAAGTGAGAGAAGGAATCTGGAGTTCCAACCTCGGTCATTGTTCCAGAGTCAGGACGCTGTCTTGTTTGCCAAGGCATCGAAAATCAGATGGGCTGAACATGTAATGCTATTTGGAGACGACCACTGGACAAGAGCCGTTATCGACTGGATCCCACGGGATGTCAAAAGATCATGTGGCCACCCACCTACAAGATGGTCAGACTTTTTCGCCAAGACCCTGAAGGAACGGTTTGAGGCTCTTTGTATTCCTGAAGCAACCAGATGCCATTGAGCTACACTGGCATGTGATAGCGTCAAATGGAAATGTTACTGGAGCCCGCTCGAGGAAATCGATGAACAACGGGATGTCTAGTGATCTAGTGATCATGGGGCCAAAGAGATAGTATAGCAGAAAGGCATTTGCTTGTAGGTTCCATCTCTGGCATCCCTGAGCACTGCCAGGAATAATTGTAACTGTTCAGAGAAGAGCCAGGCTCAAACTAGGAACACTGATGTGTATGCTCCAAAAACAAACAAAAGTTGTAATGTGTCACAAGAGACAAAGTAAATAGCTGTGTAACATAACATTTATTATATAGCATAATATATAAGTATTATATAGGTATTACATAACATATATTATATACCAGGTAGCAGTTCCAGGAGATGTAGTGATAATGTGATACAACGTTCATTATTTCAAAAGACCAACTCTTTACAAAGTTGATTTAGAGAAATGGTAAAATATGTCATCTTACAAATTGAGAAATATGAGTTAAGAGAGGGTGATCATCAAAGGATAAAGTTGTAGAAGGGTTATGAATTAGACATAGCTTTCTGACCTCACTTCCCCACCTGAACACCCCTGCGGGCTACTGAACTCCCAGGAGAGAGCAGCTGAACCCCTCAGTTCTGAAACTTCTGCATAACAGGAGTACACAGGACCTGGAGACCCACATTCTCTGTTCCTGACCAACCAGGACAAACCTCACTGATTCCAGGAGCCACACTGACACCCAGAACTGCCTGTGGACAGCTATTCATCTACTTCACACACTCCAAGGGTTGGTGAGAAGCTGCAGGATCTGAGTTGATGTCAGGATACTAACATGAAAGTCCCATCAACTTAAAGTGGGAACTAGATCTACAGTTCTCTGTCCCACTGAAATAACAGTTACATGGTAATGGAAACAGAACAACAGAGGCATAAGAAATGAAGTGTCAGTGTAAAAGAGTGAATCAGGTCAGTGCAGCCACAAAACTAAGAGTAGTGGGGAAACAAAGGAGTTCAGGCACCCTGGCAGATGGGAAAAGGACTCCAGGCAAGTCTCAACTTCTTGAGAGTCATCAAACTCTCAAGCCTGGTCGAGGATGACCTCAAAACCACACCACATGCAACAGCCATGGGAATCAAGAAATCACACAATGAAATTCAATCAATTCAAAGAATAATTGATTCATAGTGTAAAAGAATCCATATAAATGAAATTTAAGGAGCTAAATAAAAGCAAGTCACAGTCACAGATTCTGGAATACTGAGAGCTAGTCAGTGAAAGTGAAGCAAAATATAAACCAGCAATAATGATCAAGTGACAAAGGAAAGAGACTTAGATCAATGGAAAAGAATGTAAGATGGGAAACAGGAAGAATATTTAAATTACAGGCATAACAGAACGGAAAAGAAAAAGAACAATTGGTTAAAGAGATAACAACCCAGAATTTTCTTGTTTTTGAAGAGAAACTTCTGCACAGATTCAAGAGACCCAGAGTAACAAAAACTAAAATAAAATTAAAAAACAGAAAATCCAGGCCCAAACAGAACAACACTGAGAAATTGTAAACAAAACTGCAAGAACCAAATAAAGACAATAAGATAGAAGAAAATTCTAAAAATACAAGGAAAATATCAGAAGAATCACAAAATACCTTCCATGTGATTCCATACAAGTAAGGGGCTGGAGCAATAGCCCAGCAGTAGGGCGTTTGCCTTGCATGAGGCCGGCCTAGGCAGGCCCGGGTTCAATCCCCGGCATCCCATATGGTCCCCTGAGCACAGCCAGGAATAATTCCTGAGTGCAGAGCCAGGAGTAACCCCCTGAGCTTCACCAGATGTTACCCAAAAAAGCAAAAGAAAAAAAAAGCCAATTAGTTCATACAAGTAAGAGTGGAATGACATTTTTAAAGCATTGAATGAAAAAAAAAAATCTTTCAATTTAAGAATTCACTAGAACTTATTTGTTGTTCTTTTTTGTACTTTCTCAAATTGTAATGTTAGGTCATTCATTTGAGTTTTACCTTCTTTCCTGATGTGAGCCTGTATTGCTATTCACTTTCACCCTGAGTACTGCTTTTGTTGCATCCCAAGTGTTCTGATAATTTGTGTCCGCATTCTCATTTGTTTTGAGTGCTCTTATATTTTTTGTTGATTTTTGTCTTTAACCTAACTGTTATACTTAGCTATAAGTATATTGTACAGTCTCCAAATGTTGAAATTTTTCCCAACTTTCTTTTTATGACTAATTTCTACTTTCATGCAATGTGGTTTGAAAAGATACTTGAATAACTTTGTATTTTTATAAGTCTGTGATTACTTAAATTGTGTCCCAGGATGTATATGAATCATGTATCTGAAATATGTATCACGTATTTTCACTGAGGAATGTGTATCCGACATTTATGGAGTCAAGAACACTTTTCCTATCTCCCAACTCCTCTTGTTAATTTCTTCCAATCCGTCTTACTCTACTCATCCATTGAGCCACTCTGCCTTTTTATGAGGGAGTACAGTGCACTGACATTTCAAGAAATGTAAATAAATTTATTGCCATGCGACAATGAAGAGTTAAGCTACCTATGCTCTTTTATCCTTTCTTTTTATATGAAGGAATTTTTTATATTTTTTCATATATATTTTTATATTCAGTATCTGTTTCAGAGATGGCTAGATTTTACAAATTTCCTCATGTGTTGTTTGTCTGAGAATGCTTTTGTCCCTTTTTCAAATCCATTGATTATCCTTCAGAGTAGAGAACCCTTGCTTGGTGGTACTTTTCATTGAATACTTGGAAAGACATTCCATACTTTCTTGTAGAAACAATTATATATCTTATATTTTTTATCTTACATATGAGGTTTTTACTTCTCTCTATACCAAGGAGTGAGTTTCTGTCTTTAGTTTCTATATTTTATTGCATTGTGTCTTAAATTCAGTGTGAGTTTACTTTGGTTGGCACTCTTTTTACCTCTTGTTCAATTCCCTAATTTCCCTCTTCAGATTGGGGAAGTTCACACTACGTTTTTTCTTCATCTAATCTCTGTTACCTCTTCTTTCTTCTTCAAGAATTCCTATGATGCTGAGATTGGTCCTAATGGTACATCATTAATGTCTTTTATATTCTCTCCACTTTTTTTCACATTTTCTATCTCTTCTACCTTATTTTGGGGGATTTTTTACAATTTCTACAGGTCAACTGATTAATTTTCAGCTTTATCCATTGTGTTACAAAGACTTGCTATTGTTTTAAGCTCATTATTTCTGGTTGAATGGTTATTTCATTGTTTTTACCATCACTGTCTCTTTCACTATCTGTTCAAGTATCTTTTGAATCATTTAGCATCAATATGATGGTTGTTCGAAAATTTTCTTTAGAGGGAATCTTCTTGGACTTTTGTCATCCCCACTTGACACAGCTGAGTTCCTTAGTTTTTCCATTGTTCCTGGTGTTGTTAAGTGATTGATGTACGCTGCTTTATATTCCAGTGCTACTCTTTTCAGTGCTGTTAGGAATAACAGAAGGTTCAGCCCTTCTATCATGGAAAAATAACATGCTTCCTCAAAAATCTATAAATTGAGCTTCCATATGATCCAGCCATACCACTATTGGGAGTATACCCTGGGGCCCAAAAACACACAGCAGAAAAGCTATCTGCACTGTTATGTTTATTGCAGCACTGTTTACAATAGCCAGAACCTGGGAATAAAACAAGTACCAGAGTACTTGCTCTCAAGGGCTCCCTACTGTCATGGCTGCTCGCCAGGGCTGGGCCTGATCCAGGGAATTTACTCCATGCTGGTGCTGTACCTGACAGGCATGTCAGCCAAATCAGACTTTTTTTTAAAGGTTGTCTAATAACTCCACTTTCCTGAATTGTAAATGAAAAGGACAAATTTTGCAAATATAATTCGGCAAAAGTGCTTGCCAAAGCACTTTTGATTCTTTTCTAGACTTTCTAGTCTGCAATAAATGTTTTTAAATAATGTTTTATAAAAGAAAATATGTGGCAAATATTGTCTTTTTCACCTCACTTAAAATTTGTTTTCTCTCCTTTCTTTAATAGAACGACTGTGAGATATGCAGTTAAAAAGTTGTTCATGATTGGGTTTTAGTTATAAAATGTTCCAGTACCCATCCCTTCACTAACTTACATTCCCATCACCAATGTCTCCAGTTTCCCTCCCAGAATGACTCTATGGCAGACACTTCTCTCATCATATCTCCCAGTCTCTCTCTCTTTCCCTCTTTCTCTCTTTCTCTGTCTCTCTCTCTTTCCTTTAAGGCAGATTAGGTTGCAATATTGTTCCTGAAAGGTTATGTATAACACTTTACCTCATTTCAGCACTCAGCCCTTGTCCAGGGTGATCATTTCTAATTATCAAGACCCTGAACGAACAATTTGAGGCTCTTGGTATTCCTGAAGCAACCAGATGCCACTGGGCTGCACTGGCACGTGATAAGGTCAAATGGAAATGTTACTGGTGCCTGCTCTAGCAAATCGATGAATAACGGGATGTCAAGTGATCAAGTGATCAAGTGATAGTGGTGACTTCTCTGTCCATACTGCACTCCCCCAAACTTGTGGCAAGCTCCCTACCATGCACTAGACTTCATGACCCTACTTTCTACTGTCTTTTGGTATTAGTCTCATACTATTAGTTTGTAATATCCTATAAATGCAATATCCTATAAGTGCAATTATTCTGACTATCATCCTTTGATACATTTAACTCAGCATTATATGCTTTGCATTGAACTATATATAAGAAAATTTTATGACTTCATTTTTGTTAATGGCTATATGGTTTACATTGTGTAGATGTATCATACTTTCTTTAGCCAGTCATCTCTTCTCTGGTACTTGTTTTATTCCCAGGTTCTGGCTATTGTAAACAGTGCTGCAATAAACATAACAGTGCAGATAGCTTTTCTGCTGTGTGTTTTTGGGCCCCAGGGTATACTCCCAATAGTGGTATGGCTGGATCATATGGAAACTCAATTTATAGATTTTTGAGGAAGCGTGTTATTTTTCCATGATAGAAGGGCTGAACTTTCTGTTATTCCTAGCAGCAATAAATGAGTGTCCCTTTCATTTCACATCCAAACCAGCACTGATTGTTCATATACTTTTAGATATGCACCAATCTCTGTCACTTGAGTTGATATCTCATTTTGATTTGTATCTCCATGATGATTAGTGATGTAGACCGTTTTTGTGTGCCATTTAGACATTTGTATTTCTTCATTAAAGAAGTGTCTGTTCTTTCTTCTCCACATTTTTTGAAGGATTTGGATGCTTTGTTCTTATAAAGTTCTACCAGCACCTTATATATCTTGGGTATTAACTCTTTATCAGATGGGTGTTGAGTAAATTAGTTCCAGATGCAACTACACCACCTCCACTTCGCTGGTGACATCATTCTAATAACACCAAACATTAGCCAAGTGGCACAAATGCTGGCTGACTTTGACCATGAATGTGGAAAGTTAGGTCTACAGCTGAATCTCAACAAAACAGTGTTCATGAAAAACAAACTACTTTGAGATGCCCCATTCACTCTCAAGGTGCGGAGGTGGAAGGATTAGGGGGAAATTATCCTGCAGGCTGCCTCTGTTTGGGGGATCTATGCAGACTTCTCTCATCAGGGCCTCTCACTTCAGGATATCTCTGTTCAGGTTTCATGCTTCAGGTCCTTTCCTAGGACCTCTCCTTTCCTTAGGTTCTTTCTGCTCAGGCTTTTCTCTGAGGGACTCCTTTCTCTTGATTCCTTGCCTACCTTTGTTTCCCTATGTGACTTGGTTTCATCCTGTTGCTTCTATTTCCTGTTTCTCTAAATCCCTAACTATTTCTCTGAGTTCCACCACTTGGTCCTGTTACTCTGTTGCCCTGCTGGTGGTGGTCCTATTTCCCTATTGCTATTGCCCTGTAGCTTTGGTGCCAGCCCTTGGGTTCAAGCACCAGGCCTTGTAGCTCTGGTGCTGACCCTTGAGGGTAGGCACAAGGAGCTTCATCTCCTTCCTGGTGCTGGCTATCCAGTCCAGGCACCAAGGGCACCATGGCCTAGGTACAGGCCTTATGGCACAGGCACTAGAGGTCGCTGCTCTCTCCATCCGGAAGACCCTCCCCCGAATTGTCTCCTGGGGCCCCTATTATAGTCTCCAGCCAGGTTCAGAACCCTGTCCTCAACTGTCTTAACAGACCTTTGAGAGACGAGTACTGTGCCTTTAAAGGGGGATTCCCACATCCCACATCCACCTATTTATTTATTTATTTATTTTTTAATTTTTTTATTTTTATAATTACAAAGATATACAATTAAAAAGTTCATATTTAGGTTTTGGTCATACAGTGTAGCAGCACCCATCCCGCCACCAGTGCCCATCTCCCACCACCAACTTCCCGGTTCCCTCCCCCTCCCCCCAGCCCTCCTCCATGGCAGGTTCTTTATTTCTTTCCATTTCTCTATCTTTCTCTTTTCCTTCCTCTCCAGACTATGGATTACAAAACATACATTAAAGGGTTGTCATGTGTATCCTTTTGCCTCTATTTAATGCTCAGTTCTAGGTTGGCATTAGTACCCTCACAATTGTTAGCACACTGTTCCATTTTCTGTCTTACCTAGCCTCTGACTCCCACACGTTTTTGATAATTTCCACCTTTGACAGGACCTCCTGACCACGTCCACCTATTTAAATTGTATCACATGGAGATGCAATGAAGGGATCAAGTTCCAGTGCCTGGACTTGAAGCTGTGCCTTCTTAGTCCCACTGACTAGAAATTCAGATATTGAATTATTACTACCGTCGATGTTCAATCCAGAACTCTAATCTATAATCATTGCTGAAATCATCTAATTCTTTGACCAAAGTGTAAAACACTATAGATCTGTAATCAAAAGATTTTAATCCTAAATTTTACTATCACCAAAAACTGCAACTTCAAGTCTCAAGTTCTAATTTTCATTTCTTGAATATTCATTGAACACTATCTTTATCTTCAAGTAATAAAAGCCCTTAAAGGATTCCTGAATCTCAGCTTCTTTCTATTATACACAGATGTATTTTGTAAACCAGTTCTTGTTTACATATCAAAAAAACTAGAGTATCAAACTATAGTTAATTTCAATCCCAAGAAGTGCAATTCTAGAACACATGGTGAAAACAGGTGTTTTTAATTATTTTTCTGTACAATATTGAATCTCAATATTGAATATTGAATTGAATATTGAATGGGAGTGAAGATAGACTGTCAGCAACTAAACCACCTCCGCTTCGCTGATGACATTGTTCTAATAACACCAAACATTAGCCAAGCGGCACAAATCCTGGCTGACTTCGACCGAGAATGTGGAAAGATAGGTCTACAACTGAATCTCAGCAAAACTATGTTCATGAAAAATGAACTAGTACCAGAGACCCCATTCACTCTCAATGGAACAAACATCTCTGAATGCAGCAGTTATGTGTACCTAGGTCGAGAAGTCAACATGATGAACGACCTAAAACCAGAGATGCGCAGGAGGAAGAGAGTGGCATGGAATGCCTTCAAAGGCATCGAAGAAATAGCTAAAAGGACAAAGAACTTCCGGCTCGGGGCACATCTCTTCAACTCCACCGTTCTCCCTGCATTAACATATGCCTCAGAGACCTGGGCCCTACGAAAGCAGAATGAAAATGCCATTTGGGTCTCCCAAAGAGGATTCGAAAGAGCTATGCTTGGAATATCACGCATCACTCAAGTGAAAGAAGGAATCCAGAGCTTAGACCTCCATCGCTGTTCCAGAGTCAAGGACGCTGTCTCGTTTACCAAGGCATTGAAAATCAGATGGGCTGGACATGTAATGCCTTTTGGAGATGACCGCTAGACTAGAGCCGTTACAGACTGGATCCCACGGGATGTCAAAAGATCATGTGGTCGCCCACCTACAAGATGGTCAGACTTCTTCGTCAAGACCCTGAACGAACGATTTGAGGCTTTTTGTATTCCTGAAGCAAGAAGATGCCATTGGGCTACACTAGCACATGATAGGATCAAATGGAAATATTACTGGTGCCTGCTCGATCAAATCGATGAATAACAGGATGTCAAGTGATCAAGTGATTGAATCTCTATAATTGGTTTATCTCTAAAAGTTAGAGTAATGAAAAACTATCAGTTACTCTTTAGACAGTCTACCAATTGTTGTTGTTCCATAAGCACAGGACTTTTGACAAAAATGTTTCTCAGGCTGTTTTGCCAATGTATATTCAGCACCAAATAGCCTGCTTTATTCTTAGGAATAAAATTCCTAAGAATTTGCCTGTTCACTTATATGATGAATTTCTACCATTGACAAATAAATTACAGAAATAAATAGGCATTATGAACCTGAGAACATTATTCTAAACAAAACAATACAGAAGGTAAAGATTATATATTGTATGAATTGACATACATAAAATGTCCGAACAGGCAAACCTCTAAAGGTAGTGCATACATTTACCTGAGTCAAGGATGGGACAGATATGTGGTATGAATGGACCTAAGGGATCTCTCTGGAATGATGAAAATCTATTAAAACTATTGTCATCATGGTTGAACAACTCTATTGATTAATTGAAAGTCGCTGAACTATGCCCTAAAGTTAAATGATTTTATAGTGTGTAAAAAAATAGAATTAATACCTAAGAAAGTAATTATAACCTCTAACTTGTAGTAAACTATATTTAGGGGGGAAAGAGAAATATCCTTAAATTGAACACCTGTTTATGAAGAAAATTCATAAATTCTTTGAATTTTCTTAGTATGTTTTATATTTCAGTTAAAGCTGTAAGCTGAATGCACAGTCATGTTGGAGTTCAAATGCATGGCAGTCTCTCTCTGGCAATAGTTTACTCTGGTATGTTTTAAATCTACACTTATAAGTGAAGCCTGTAATCTAGGCATTGTTGGAATTCCTATGATAATTCTGAGTGATTTTATTTGAAATTATCAACTACAGACATTATGCAAAAACTGCATAACATTAACATTTTATGTGATATGGTAACTATTCTGTTGTAAATTTCGAACTTAGGGAATGTCTCAAGAAGAGCTAAAAAAAATTCCAAGTGGCAGGCTGGTGGTTAAGGGATGGGTGGAAGGAACCTGGGAACACTGGAAGAAGACACTACGGGTGATCTGGTGCTAGAGCATAGTATGTCTAAAAAAAGCAACTGGATAATTTATAAGTTATGGTGCTTTAATAAAACTTTTAAAAACAAAAAATGTTCAATAATAAATAAAATGAGGAAACAAAGTAACATTTTACTCTCCCCAAATAATGAGTTCCTGGTGATAGAAAGATAGTACAGAGCATTTGCATTGCATGCAACCCAACTGGGTTTGAATGTCAGCATCCCATATGGTTTCCCAAGCACAGCCAGGTGTAATTTCTGAGTGCAGAGCCAGGAATAATTCTTAAGCAACTCTGGGTGTGGGCCCCAGAACAAGACAATAACAACAACAACAAAAAAAAAAAAAAAACATAAAGGCTAAGTGCTATTAGCTAGATCCATTCCTTACATTTTCTCCATTTCATTATCATTTCCTTATTTCTATTTCTTAAACAATTCATTTTTAAATTGTATTTCTTAAATATTTCTTTTTAAATATATATTTCATGTGCATTAGAAAATTAAAAATATTTATGCAAGTGTAATTATTAAGATAATTAGCATTTTTAAAAACTTTCTTTATAGACTGTTTAGAAGAGCAAATGAAATAATTTAGAGCATCCTTTCTCCTGGTAAATGACTCAAAGAGTGGGAACACATGCTTTGGATGTTGGAGACCTTTATTCAATCCTTGGTCACACATGGCGCCCCAGCACCACAGGGAGAGAATCCTGAGCACCAAGTGAGGAGTAGACCCCATCACTACCAGTATGGCCTTAAAACAAAACAAACAAAATAATAATAATAATAATAATAATAATAATAAGAAGAAGAAGAAGAAGAAGAAGAAGAAATATCATAGTGTTCTAAAAGTTGTGAAATGCATATACAAGTATGACTTATAATATGATTGTGATAACAAAAATAGTAGTGAATTCTAATTTCCTCTTGTAACTAAATAATATTTGAACTATTGTACTCATTTTACTCTCTCTCTCCATGTTCTCCCACCCCATCTCTCCCCACTCCAACATCTTTGTATGTAAAGTAACTTCTTCAAAATACAGTGCATAGACCCATATCCCACTACAACTGCCATGTAAGTTTATCTACCACCTCGTTACAAAGAGTCTTAAATAAATCTTAAAAGAAAGATCTGGGAAGGGGGCCACCAGTTATCTGAATTCTGCCTTCCTCCACTCTGGGGTTGCCTTTTAGGTTTTATTTGCCATCTCTTATTTTTCTACACTATCATGATCATAGAAAGAGCTCAGATTGATAGAAAACCTTGAGCAAACTTTTTGAATAGTTGGCAGTGTAGGTTCTCGCTAGCAAAGTGATCAGCATGCCTGAGGAACATAAGAGTCTGTGCTCCTCTGGGCACAATCAGCAGACACATATGCCTTCAGTCAGTTTCATGGAAAGTGACAAAGAGCACAAGGATCTTTCTCTTAGTATAAGGACATAGGAAACTCCAGAGATGCTCTTAGGAATAATGGAAGAGAGGGTAAACACACACTTTGAGACCACAAACCTCTGAGGACCTTGGAGTTCTATCTCCTCACTCAGATACTCAAAGTGCTTCACAGGGCAGAATTCTGCACCAACTTAGTCCCTTTTAGCCCCTGAAAGAGCCTGGGTTTCACTACTTTTTATCCTGCACACATGCAATTCCAACAACTGCACTTCAAAACAGGTGTTAGCAGTATGATATCACTCAAATGTGCTATTTAGAGTAACTGGATGAGGGAATGCAAATTTTTGATTTAACAAAGTTCCTAAGCTGTTGTTTATCCAAGAAGTTGTATATCTGTCCTTCAAATCTGAGTGAGAGTTTAGATGGATAAAGAATTCTTGCTGAGGGGCCGGAGCGATAGTCCAGCAGGTAGGGCGTTTGCCCATGCCAGCCTGGGTTCAATCCCCAGCATCCCATATGGTCCCCCGAGCACCGCCAGGAGTGATTCCTGAGTGCAGAGCCAGGAGAAACCCCTGAGCATTGCCGGGTGTGACGCAAAAAAAAAAAAAAAAAGAAGAATTTTTTGCTGAGGCATTCATTTCATTGAGTTTTTTTTACTATATTCCACCACTGCCTTCAGGCTTGGAGGGTGTCTTCTGAGAAGTCTGCTGAAAGTCGAATGGATGCTCCTTTGTATACAATTTCCTTCTTTGATCTTGCTGCCTTGAAGAATTATGTCTCTGTCTATGGTATCCATTACTTTGACTAGGATGTGTCTTGGGGGTCTTTCTTTTGGGGTCTCTTCCTGCTGGTATGCTTCTGGCTTCTTGGATCTGGATGCCTTCCTCCTTTAACTCGGGAACTTTTCAGCCAGGATGTTTTTAATTGTTTCAATTTCCTTGGGGTTACTTTCCTGTCCCTCTGGGACTCCGATGATTCTTATGTTGTTCCGCCTGGCTTCATCCCATTTTCCGGGATCCATTTTCCGGTCTTTTTCCATCTTATGTAGTTCTCTGAGTGCTTTCTGCAGCTCATCTTCAGTCTCACTGATTCTCTCTTCCGCTGCTGTCATCCTACTGTTGAGAGCCCCTATTGTGTTTTTCATTTCATCTACTGAGTTTTTAAGCAATGATACTTCTACTTGCATGGTTCTCATTTCTGCTCTCATTTCCTCCCTTTCCTCTCAATTCCTCTCAGTTGTAATTTATTGACTGCCCTTTCAACTGCTTCCTTTATGTTCTCCTGTATTTTATTGGACATCTGCTCTATTTTTTCGTTGAGCTCCTTAAACATCCTACCAATTTCTTCTCTAAATTCATTGTCAGAGAGATCATGCACATCTGCGTTCTTTTTTGAGTCTTCAGGGTTGATTCCTTCATCTGTTCTTCGAACTGGGGATCTGTGTTGTTTCCCCATGGTGTTGCAGTGTTCAGGGATAGATTCCTCTAGTATACTGTTTCTTTTTTTCTTGAGGGTATTACCTTCCCTTGGTGTTGAATTTCCTAGTTTTTGTATTAATAAGCAGCCGCGTGAGCGGCCACCCGCCAGGCCAGCCACACACCCCAGGGAGAATACCTGAGGCGGAAACAGACTGGTGTGAGAGTTCAAAATGTCCGTTTACTTCCACTTCAGCTTGGACTTTTTTGGGGTTGTAGTTCCACCTTCTGCCTTACCTCCCTTAAAAAGCGTTTGTTCACAGTTCAATATTTTAGTCCTGACTAACCACAAAAAATCAGCTTGAGGATTTGAAGTCAAAATAACTTGGTTTATTTGTTTATTTTTAAATAACACTGGTTTGTTCTGTTTCTGTGATAGTGTCAGGCACCCATTCATTATCACAGAGTTATTATCACAGAACCCTGTGGTTCTGTGACACTCACCAAAGTTCATAATTCAACAACTGGAGGAAGATTCAATAAGCTATTCTTTATTCTAACCTCAACTAAGTCCTCAGGTCAATGTATAGAGATGCATGAACAAAGCTAGCACAGAGCCAGGGGAAATGCTAGCTCCCTGATCTCAGAGCATGCGCAGAGGCATGGCCATATTCCTCATGATACAGTCTCTTACTGTACTCACCATACTATAACATGACCCCTCTCTTTAGAGATATTTCATCTTGAGTAAGGTAGAGCATTGGAAGTGTTTCATCTATAGGCCACAACAGTAATATACACTTCAACGGCAAGCAATGAAGATACAAACAATAGCTGCCGCCACAACGAGACCCTTTTGCAGGTGGAGAAGAGAGAGGGCCCCCCCCTCCCAAAAAGGATATTCCCTGGGAGGACAGTCATCATCTTGTTTCATTGTCTACTTCCAATAAAGTTTAGGAGACATTTTAGGAGTAATCAGGATCATATAACCAGCCATTTCTATTCACCAGGATGTACAACCTTCTATGGTACACAGTAAACAGCTCATCCTGTTCTAAAATACAAACTTCTACAGCTTGAAAGGAGAAATTGCATTAAAATCAGGATCTGAGCAGTTTGAAGAGACAGAATAATTTTTTTTTTTTGCATTTAGATATAAGATCCCTGGGAAGAGAAAATGTTATGGGACAAAATCAAGCCTTGGTGCATAACTAACCCTAAACATTACTGATTCTATAAAGCTTAGGTCAAAATTACTGTGCTTATAGGGGATTTGGAAAGGGAAAGGATTATATAATCAATGCAGAGCCCCACCAAAACTGAGCAAAGTGGTGCCATCACTGCATGCACTGGTTCCATTATCACTCAAATCCATGGACATACTGAGTCACTTGATGGGCATATTCCACTTCAATGCTGACTGGAAGAAATGCATTCTTCACCACTGACAGATTGTGGCAATGCTTATAAGTTTTCCAACTCTTCTGCTACCCAGGATTTTCACACAGAAAGATCTAAAATCTATTTTTTTTATTTTTAAAAAATTATTTATTAAATTTTGATTTTGTTTTGGATAAAATCTATTTAAGAATAGATTTATTGGGGCCAGAGCAATAGCCCAAAGGGTAGGGCATTTGCCTTGCATGCGGCCGGCCCATGCTGGCCCAGGTTCGATCCCCGGCATCCCATATGGTCCCCAAGAACCGCCAGGAGTAATTCCTGAGTGCAGAGCCAGGAAAAACCCCTGAGCATCGCCGGGTGTGACCCAAAAAGCAAAAAGAAAAATAAGAATAGATTTATTTATTTTATAAAACAAAATATTAGTTTTTAAAAGTAAGAACATAATCTCACAAGTTTTAAATGAATAAAAACTCCATGAGAATCTCACAAAAATGAAAAAAAATTCTATCAAATCACAGAAAAGCTTTTGGTAACTAGTTGTAAGATGTAACTGACAGAAATATTTCTGTATAGAAGAGGGCGAAAGCATCAGGAGGAGCCACTGAGCCAGTGTCACGTCCCAGTGATTTTGATTATACTTATTAGGTCTCAGGTGTGACCAAGGCAATAGTTACAGGGCTGTCATGGTGACAAATGTTTCCATAGAAGAGTAAAGCACAATAATCAGACCAGTTTTTCATCAGAGTCTTGTGTATTTGAAATCCAGGACCAGAATGCTGTCTGATTTCCAGTTTCCAGTTTCACTTTTTTTTCTTTGGGGGCACTATTTCTGGTTCTGCACTCAGGGTGATATCAAGGGACCACATGTCAGGAATCAAACCCAAGTCAACTGCATGCAAGGTCATTCCACTACACTATACTCTCCAACTTCAGTTCACACATTCCACTATACTCTCCAACTTCAGTTTCACCTTTTACTAGCCTGTAATCTTGGACAATTCCCCTAACATCCTGAAGTCTCAATTTGTTTGGCAAAATGAGACCGATACTTCTTCAAAATACCACAAATCACTATGAATAGAAAAACAGACAGCACATGTCAATGCGTTTTTACTACTGAGCAACTATTATGTTCCAATAATGCCCAATGTCGAGAATAAGATGTTATCAAAATGAGTATCTCAATCACCCCATCATTCATACTTTTATTTCAATGGTGAGCTTCTATACACTCTGGTTTGAATTGTCATTGTGCCCTGCTTTGGCTGAAGTACTGTTATATGACTTCTGAGATTGAGACAAACTACCCCTTCAGTATTTGTTTACTCAGAAACTAACTAAAGGCTCCTTTTTATACTACTGAATGATGAATAAACATTGAAGTAACAACACAGTGGTTAACTGTAAAGCTCTATCTGACTGTGAGGACTAAGGCATAAGACATATGTGGAAACCATCCTTGAGTTTCTGGGCCACCCAAGAAACTATGTGGAACAAAAGCAAATTATAAATACCCAGTGGTTTATCATTATAGGACAAAAACCATGAGAAAAAGGATCATGGGTAGATAAAGTAGACCAGAAAAATGCTTGATGATTTACAGGCATATGAAAAATTATAAGGTATTCATTCTCCTTGCTTTCTCTTATTTCCTACCCGTATATCTCATTAAAATGCGAGATCCGTAGAGTAGTTCTTCGTCTTGGTAAATACTTTAAAATATACAGACACTAATGGAATCAAGGCAATAGTGATGAATGTCCTCATTCAAAATAAACTTCAGGGCTAGATAGTACACTGGGTATGATTTTGCCTTGCATGCAGCCAACCTGGGTTCAATACCTGGCACCACATATGGTCTCTAATTCTGGTCAGAAGTGATCCCTGGGAAAAGAGTCGGAAGTAAGTCCTGAATACCACTCTAGACCCAGGTGTGGACCTCCCCAAAACTACACTCCACAAATTTGAACTTCACATTCCTCTAGTTTAAACTTCCTCTCCAGTTCCTTCAGGAATGCATCTGCAGATTTTCAAGACAAACTGTGCAAGATAAAAATGCTATTTCTGCATCACCCAGCCCCCAGCATAAGAGAGCAGAAACATCCTCAAAGGGGGCCATCTCCCAAAATTAAAACAGCGCAGACACATTAGTGTCCGCACAAAGTACTTAGTGTTTAGTTTACACAAGGTACCAGTGATCATACATCCCTACATTCCTTGCCACCCACACAACACTCTGAAAATGAACAAGAAACCTACTAATTGTACTATATAGGCACCCAAGAACACAAATGGAAATCTGCAATAGTCATAATAGTAAAGCAATGCAGAATTCAATCAAGCTCAGTGAGTGAATTCACTAGCCCAGATGAGCCAAGCAATAATGATGAGCTATATAACCTCGCTGATAAGGAATTTCAGAAGTAATTGTTAAGGATGCATAAGGAGCTCAAAGAAGCAATGGAACACAAAAATAATAAAATACAAGAGAACATGATAGACAAAATGAGGAAAATGCAAACCAAAACATAAAAATAAAGATATTTTTATTCTTGTGTATATTATTATTGACAGATATTAAACATGTGGTAAGTGAAATGAAAACTCACTGGAAGTCTTCCATAGCAGAGGAACCACTGCTGAAGAAAGAATTAGTAATCTCCAAGACAAGGAGAAGAGACTCTCTAACAACAGAGAAGATGGAAAAAAAGACTCACAATTAATGAACAGACAACAAAAGATAATTAGGATGAAGTCAAAAGGAATAACATAAGGATCATTGGGGTCCCAGAAGGGCAGGAA
The DNA here is from genome assembly GCA_021461705.1 of Cryptotis parvus. Lineage (NCBI taxonomy): Eukaryota > Metazoa > Chordata > Mammalia > Eulipotyphla > Soricidae > Cryptotis > Cryptotis parvus. Next base: position 4,976 of record JAJIBD010007891.1, on the reverse strand, counting down.
GAAAACCCATATGAAGAAGCAACTGCCAAACATCATTGCTGAGAAGTTCCCGGAACTAAAGAATACTTGCTCCCATATTCAGGAGGCCTGAAGGGTACCACCTAAAGATATCCAAGTAAGAATACTCCAAGACACATCCTACTTATAATGACAAGAACTATTTATAGAGATAGAATACTGCAAGCAGAAAGACCAAAAAAGAAATAACATACAAAGGAACATCCCTAAGATTCACAGCAGAATTTTCAGATGAAAAATTCTGAACCCGAAGACAATGGTGGGATATGGTGAAAAGATCAATGAATTGAAGGCCTCACCAAGAATGCTTTACTCGGCTAGACTCACATTCAGATTTGTAGGAAAGATACACAACCTCATGGATAAGCAACAGCTCAGGAGCTTCATAGACTCAAAACCAACTTTAAAAGAAGGACTGGGGGTCAGAGCAATAGTCCAGCGGGTAGGGTGTTTGCCTTGCATGTTGCCAGCCTGTGCCAGCCCGGGTTTGATCTCTGGCATCCCATATGGTCCCCGAGTACTGCCAGGAGTAATTCCTGAGTGCAGAGCCAGGAGTAACCCCTGAACATCGCCAGGTGTGACCCAAAAAGCAAAAAATAAAAAATAAAAATTAAAAAAATAAAAGGACTGGAAGGAGTCACTGTAAAGATCGGACAAACCCCAAAAAGCACAAGAAACTTATTCAGAAAGATGGCACAAAATGACAACAATATCTCTCAATGTCAATGGCTTAAGTGCACCAATTAAGGGACACAGAGTAGCAAAATGGATTAAAAAACTGAATCCAACATTCTGCTGCCTACAAGAAACACATCTGAACAATCAGAACAAATACAGACTTAAAGTCAAAGACTGGAAAACAATTGTCCAAGCTACCACCTCCTGAAAAAAATGCTGGCATGGCCACTAGTAGCTGTCAACATAGACATCAGACAGTAAAAGTTCAGAAGTGACAGTGAAGGCCATTACTTAATAATTAAGGTATATGTATATGGAAGAAATCACACTCCAATGAAAGGCCAGAAAAATGCTTAAAGCAGCTGCTAACAGACTTCAAAGAAGTCACTGATAATAACACAATAGTAGCTGGAGACTTCAACATTGCTCTATCAACTATTGATAGACCGATAAGACTGAAACTCACCAAGGAAATTCTGGTGCTGAAGGAAGAAATGGAAGAAAGAGGGCTGGTAGATATATACAGGTCTTTTCATCCCCCAAAAGCCAAAAAACACATTTTTCTCTAGTGCAAATGGAACATTCTCCAAGATAGGTCACATACTGAGCAATGAAGCATATCTCAATCAAATAAAAAGATAGAAATTATGTCAACTATCGTTTCAGACCACTATGCAAGAAAATGGAAGTTAACCACACACAGAAATATGGATTCAAACCAAAAAGCTGGAAACTGAACTGCCCATTGCTGAACAACCAGTGGGTCATAGGACAAATCAAAGAGGAAATTCAAAGATTCCTGGAAACAAGAGAAAATGAAGACAGGAACTATCAGAACTTGTGGGATACAGTGAAAGCAGTGTTAAGAGGAAAGTTCCTAGCTCTGCAAGCATTCATCAGGAAAGAAGAAAGGACCCACATAAATAACCTGAGCTGACAGCTTAAAATCTTAGAAAAGATTTTTTTGTTGAGGTCCAACAAAAGGAGCTCAACCAAGGCAAAAAGAAGGAAATAATAAAACCTAGAGCAGAAATCAAAGAGCTGGAATGCCAAAAAAACAATCCAAAAGATTAGTTAAACCAAGAGTTCATTCTTTGAAAAAAATAAACAAGATCAACAAACCACTTGCAAGACTCATAAAGAAAGGGAAAGAGAGAACCCAAATAAATAGAATAAGAAATGCAAAGGGGGGCATCATAACAGAAAGCACAGAAATCTAAAAGATCATCAGATTACTTTGAGAGTCTGTATGCCATGAAACAAGAGAACCTAGAAGAAATGGACAACTTCCTGAAGTCCTATAACCTACCATGGCTGAAACAAGATGACCTGCAGTGCCTGAATAAGCCTATCACTATCAAGGGAATTGAAACAGTAATTAAAAGTCTGCCCAAACACAAAAGCCCACGTCCAGATGGATTCACTAGTGAGTTCTTCCAAAACTTTAAGGAGGACCTACTGCCAGTCCTTCCCAAGCTCTTCCAGGAAATAGAAGAAACAGAAACACTCCCAAATAGCTTCTACAAGGCACATATCACCCTGATACCCAAAGCAGACAGAGACAACACTGAAAAAGAAAACTACAGACAAATCTCCCTGATGAATAGAAATGCTAAGATCTTCAAAAAATACTAGCAAACAGAATCCAAAGGCTCATCAAAAGATTATACATCATGACCAAGTAGGATTCATCCCAAGAATGCAAAAATGGTTCAACATTCACAAGTCAATCCACAAGTCAATCAACATAATACACGATATCAATAAGTGAAAAAATAAAAACCATATGATGGTATCAATAGATGCAGAGAAAGCATTTGACAACATCCAACACCCGTTCATGATAAAAAAAAAAACCCTCCATAAAATGTGAATCAAAGGTATCTTTCTCAATATAGTCAGAGCCATCTACCTAAAGCCCATTATCAATGGGGAAAAACTAAAAGTCTTCCCCCTAAGATAGGGGGTCAAGACAAGGCTGCCCACTCTCACCACTTCTATTCAATATAGTACTAGAAGTACATGCATAACAATCAGAGAAGAAAAGTACATTGAGGGCATCCAGATAGAAAACGAAGAAGTCAAGCTGTCACTCTTTGCAGATAACAGGATATTATAACTAGAAAACCCTAAACTCTACCAAAAGCTCCTAGAAACAATAGATTCCTATAGTAGAGTGGCATGGTACAAAATCAATACCCAAAAATCAATGGCTTTCCATTATACAAATAACTAAAGAGAAGAAACGGATGTTAAGAAAAAGGATTCCATTGAGAATAGTGCCACAGAAAATCAAATGCTTAGGAATCAATTTTACTAAGAATGTAAAGGACCTGTATAAAGAGAATAACAAAACATGGCTTCATGAAATAAAAGAGGAATAAGGAAAAGGAGACACACTCCTTCTTATGGATTTGAAGAATTTACATTGTCAAAACGGTAATATTTCCTAGAGTTTTATACAAATCCAATGTGGTCCCATAATTATACCCATGACACTCTTCAAAGAAATTGACCAAACTTCTTGAATTCGTAAGGAATAATAAACCCCCCACAAATAGCTAAAGCAACCCTGGGGGAAAATAAGATGGAGGCATCACCTTCCCCAACCCCAAACTGTACTACAAAGTGGTAGTAATTTAAACAGCATGGTATTGGAGTAAAAGTAGACCTGTGGACTTATGGAATAAAGTTCAGTACCCTAAAAACACATCCTCAAAAAACATGATATTGTTATCTTTGACAAGGGAGCAAAATAGTATGAAATGGATCAAGGAAAGCCTCTTCAACAAATGTTGCTGGTAAAACTGGGCAGTTATGTGTAAAAAATGAATTTGAACCTGTCTCTAATACCATGTACAAAAGTCAGATAAAAATAGACCAAATATCTCAATATCAGACCTGAATCCATAAAGCAGGTCAAAGAAAATATAAGAAAAACCCTCCATAACATTAAAGCTAAAGGAATTTTCAAAAAGAAACCCCACTAACAAAGCAATTGGAAGCAAAGATAAATATATTGGACTATATGAAACTATAAAGCTTCTGCACCTCAAAAGAAATGATAACCAAGATACAAAGACAATCCACAGAGTGGGAAAGAATATTTACCCAATGCCCATCTGATAAGGGGTTAATATCCAGGATATATCAGGCACTGGTAGAACTTGACAAGAAGAAAACAGCCAACCCCATCAAAAAAGGGGAGAAGAAATGAACAGAACTTTGACAAGGAAGAAATTAGAATGGAAAAACTTTTTTTTCCAAGTATTTTATTATACCACCATGAGATATACAATTAAAAAGTTCATATTTGGGTTTTGGTCACACAGTGTTCTAGCACCCATCCCCTCCACCAGTGCCCATCTCTCACCACCAATGTCCCCAGTACCATCCCCCTCCCCAGCCTGCCTCCATGGCAGGTTCTTTATTTCTTTCCCTACTCTTTCTTTCTCTTTTTCCTTCCCTTCCAGACTATGGATTACAGAATATACATTAAAGGGTTGTCATGTGTATCTTTTTGCCTGTATTTAATGCTCAGTTCTAGGTTGGTATTAGTACTTTCAACAATTGTTAGCACACTGTTCCATTTTCTGTCTCATCTAGCCTCTGACTCCCACACGTTTGTGATAATGTCCACCTTAGACAAGACCTACTGATACATGTTTCACTTGACCTTGGATATTGGTATCATAATATGTACATATATATTTATGTCATGCAAATAAATGCAGTCATTCTGTATCTGTCTCTCTCCTTCTGGCTAATTTCACTCAACATAATCTTCTCCATGTCCATCCATTTATAGGCAAATTTCATAACTTCATTTTTCCTAACAGCTGCGTAGTATTCCATTGTGTAGATGTACAAAAGCTTCTTTATCCAGTCATTGATTCTCGGGCACTCTGGTTGTTTCCAGATTCTGGCTATTGTGAATAATGCTGCTATGAACATAAAAAGTAGGATGGTGTTTCCGCTGTATATTTTTGGCATCCCAGAGTAGATTCCCAGGAGTGGTATGGCTGGATCAGATGGGAGCTCAATTTCTAGTCTTTGGAGGAATGTCCATATTGTTTTTCCAGAAAGGCTGTACCAGCCTGCATTCCCACTAACAATGGATGAGTGTCCCCTTTTCCCTACATCTAGGCCAGCACTTGTTGTTCTTGCTTTTTTGAATATGTGCCAGTCTCTGTGGTGTAAAATGGTATCTCTTTGTTGTTTTGATTTGCATCTCTCTGATGATTAGTGATGATGAGCATTTTTTCATATATTTTTTGGCC
>JAJIBD010007890.1:0-94101 GCA_021461705.1 Cryptotis parvus | reverse complement strand
ACATGAAAGACTTTGGACTATACATGAAAGTTGCTGACCAGGGGAAGGTCCACAGCCCAAGGCTAGATAGGCACCAGCCAGGGAAACAGGGATCACTAGGAAGGGCTGAGATCACTTCACGTTTTGTTACTTGGGTTTTCAGGCACTGCTCCTCTCTAGCAACAAGGTTGCTCCCATCCGCTTGGTACAGAGAGCACTCATAGAATATGTGTTTTTTGCCCTCAGGGGAGGCGTGAACAAGTGTCTGAGGAAATTTCTACTCGCCATTTTCTCAAACTCCTTCAAATTTGGCCCAGCTCCGGTGCCATATTGGATGCTGCCATGCTCACCTCCCACACATACCACTGACTATAATTCTCACGCCAGTCCTGTCTGTCTCGGGAATGAGCGTCAAGGCACATAGCATAATCCCAGACAGCCTTTAGAATGTATCCTTCATTAATTCTTTTATACTTAACTCTTCTCTTCAGGCTCAACTACAATCCTTCCCTGAACTGACTGAGCCCTTTCCATCCGGCCAGTGTACAAAAGAAATTACTCTTCTATTTTTTTCCAGATATCCTAGCTGGCTCCGGGCACATCTCTTTGACTCCACAGTTCTCCCTGCATTAACATACGCCTCAGAGACCTGGGCCCTACGAAAGCAGGATGAGAATGCTATTCGGGTCTCCCAGAGAGGAATCGAAAGAGCTATGCTTGGAATATCACACCTCACTCAAGTGAGAGAAGGAATCCGGAGTTCTGACCTCCATCGCTATTCCAGAATCAGGACGCTGTCTCGTTTGCCAAGGCATCGAAAATCAGATGGGCTGGACATGTAATGCGATTTGGAGACAACTGCTGGACTAGAGCCATTACCGACTGGATCCCAAGGGATGTCAAAAGATCACGTGGCCACCCACCTACAAGATGGTCAGACTTCCTTGTCAAGACCCTGAAGGAACGGTGTGAGGCTCTTCATATTCCTGAATCAACCAGATGCCATTGGGCTACATTGGCATGTGATAGGGTCCAATGGAAATGTTACTGGCGCCCGCTTGAGCAAATTGATGAATAACGGGATTCAAGTGATCAAGTGATCCTAGCTGGATGGGGCTGTCAGGATGATCTCAGAGCACCTGGCATCCCTGGGGACTTGACTCCCATTTGCAGGCTTTTCAATGATCCCAGCCCTTTCTCACCGGTAGATCCTTGGTAGTAGAGCAGCAGAGATAGAGCAGCAGGTCTGCTCAGGCTTGTACCTCTCGTTAGCTCCTTATGCCACCAAACAATCTTATTGGCCTGTCAAATGCTTAGGAAAGAAGTTGTAGATAGAAGAGCAGGTAAGACACTTGCCTGGCATGCAGCTGGCCTAAGATGGATCCTCAATGCTGTATACTTGCCCGAGACCCACCACGAGTGATCCCTGAGCACAGAGCTAGGAGTAAGTTATAAGCATCTCTGGATGTGGCCTCAAACCAAATAAACAAAAGCTAACCCAGCAGTCTCTGCTTGACCCCAAAATAACCTTCATGAACTCTGAACCTAGATATTCCTTGAAAAATGTTTATATATGTGCATATTTTATTATCTGTATTCAACAGAGATGTATATTCCACATCTCTATGTCTTTTGAGAAAGTCTATTCTTACTGTACATGAATCACCTAAGACTTCAATAAAAATATTTGCAGTGCCAGGTAGATGACCCATGAGCTAGAGTGCATGTTCTACCTGTGAGAGCCCCAGCTCTGCCACCATTGGGAACAGCTCATAAGGTCTGAAACAAGTATAATGCCTGATCACTGCAATATGTGGCTCAAAACACAATAAATTTTAACTAATTATTCAAGTTTTCCCATGACTCTTAAACATCTATACAAATTAGGTCCAAGTGTAATTTCAACCAACCTTGTCTTTATTTCTTTGAGGTAGCATTTTTCTAAACTATTTCTTAAACTTGAATTCTTAGGGTATATAGCCAGTAATTCTAATTCAGCTGCTATGGATTAGATTATGGATGTCAAAGTTGTATAAACATAGGGAGGGTCCACAGCTCAAGGACTGCTGTGGGCCTGTTGATGCTACTTCAGTCAATGGTGGAAAGATAGCACTCAACAAAACTTGAGAAGCAATCAGTAATTTTTGTTCTCTACCTCACAAATTCTTGCCACTTGAGGTGTTGCAGGTGTGGCTGCAGTGCCCGACTGTTTGGCAGGTGGCAGACAGGAGACAGGCTTGTCTATACCCAGGGCTCTGCCCCTGTGGGCCCTGGATGGTTAATGGTCTGACAGAGAAAAAGACTGGATCTCCTGGGATGAACCAGAGCCATGGCAGAGCCTGGCAAGCTACCTGTGGTGTATTCGATATGCCAAAAACAGTAACAATAATGGACCTCATTCCCAATGAATGGAGACATTACTGCCACCTGCTTGAGCAAATCAATGAACTACAGGAAGACAAGTGACAAGTGACCTCACAAATGAACATTAAAGCTATATGTAAACAAAACATACTTTGTGATAGGTTGTCCAGTGGTTGGGGGGACTTTAGCCTGCCTCTAGGATTATTTCAATTAACTAATTAACAAGAATGTTAAATTTTGAGATGTGTCAGGAATTGTTACTAAGGTAGAGATGAATTACATTAATTAGTATTTGCAGAAATAATAAACAATATTCAGAGTATTTAAATCTGTGGGTGCTGAATCATTTGAGGATGATTTAAATTCAGCTTCGATGAATAAGAATATTTTTAATTCTATATAAGGAAAACAGGTTAGCCTAAGTAGTGAATGTTGACATATTATAAAGTATTGCAGGAAACCTGGCATTTTTGGATATAACCTAAAATCAGATGCAATCTGAAGGCGTAATCTGTTTTTAGCTGGGCCCGGAGTCTCGCCACATATTTATCTCGCATGGGATTTATTGGCTGTGTTTTCTGCTTTATCCACATACGTACTGAGTAAATGACACTCTGCCTTTCCACCAATCAATCTCAACTCTCAAATAACTGAAAGCTGCCACAAGGATGCTGGTGATTTCCCCTTTCCTGACGTGATGGTTGTTAATTTGCAGAGTTGTATAAAAAGAAAAATGTTGTCTGGGCTCTGAAATTGACAGTTTGGGGCTTTGTGAGATTTTTTTATGAGTGGGGAGAGAAAGATTTCTTCTCTACAAATTATTCTTTTTGTTGTGTTTTGGGGGCCATACTTGGTGATGCTCCCTCCATACTTGCTCCTCTACACTCATGGCTCACTCTTGACAGGGCTTAGGCACCGGGAAGGGTGCCCAGGATCAAACCTGTGTCAGCTGCAAGACGAGTTCCCTAGCTGCTTTTATTATCACTCAAAATTTCTATTTCTTCTTATTTGAGTCATATACCCCAAACAATTTCCAATATCTATTAACATTACTCTCCATCAGCATATGTGGCATTAAGAAACATTGTTTGGAGTAAGTTTATATCCTGAAAAGAAAAAATAATTCTGGTCAGAAGAATATTAATTACCTAAATAAAAAGCCAAATTTAACCCCAATCTGTGTAGCTGTTGATATTAAAATTGACTATAATGTTTCAAAATGAGAGTGCTAGAAAGAATGTTTTGTAGACTTAGTCTTCTATCTTCTCCACCTTTATACCTGTTATGCAAATTCTAGAATCCATAAATATGTTAAGAAGTAATGAGAATATTAAATTACTATGACTATCTTGCTCCTTTTCCCCTTCTTTTGGGTAGGACTCCTCTTGGCTGAGATCCTTTCTCTTTGGTGGGAGACATGGGCTCTCTTGTATGGTCCAAGTTCTCACCAGAGCGAGAGTTCTTTCATTATATTGGATTACGGTGGTAAACTCCGGCAGACATGGGGCAGAGCTGCTACTGGCTCTCCCTGTGAACAGCCGCTCATGAGGCGCCCGGGAGGATGGTGGGTTCTAGCCCTGGCCCACCATCCCAGCAGAGCCTCCGCAACAAGCCAGAAGACCCCCCACTCCATGAGGGCCTCCATTTTCCACATCCGGACTTCTTTCTCATCAGACCTCCACCCAGCAGACCAGCCTATCAGTGCCCGGCTCATCGAGTTCCACCCTGCAGCAGTCTTTCTTAAATCCGGCTCAGGTATGCCGGTCCAGAGACTTGCAGACATGGGGCAGAGCTGCTACTGGCTCTCCCTGTGACCAGCCGCTCATGAGGCGCCCGGGAGGGATGGTGGGTTCTAGCCCTGGCCCACCATCCCAGCAGAGCCTCGCAACAAGCCAGAAGACCCCCCACTCCATGAGGGCCTCCATTTTCTACATCCGGACTTCTTTCTCATCAGACCTCCACCCAGCAGACCAGCCTATCAGCGCCCGCCTCATCGAAGTTCCACCCTGCAGCAGTCTTTCTTAAATCCGGCTCAGGTATGCCGGTCCAGAGACTTGCAGACATGGAGCAGAGCTGCTACTGGCTCTCCCTGTGACCAGCCGCTCATGAGGCGCCGGGGAGGATGGTGGGTTCTAGCCCTGGCCCACCATCCCAGCAGAGCCTCGCAACAAGCCAGAAGACCCCCCCACTCTATGAGGGCCTCCATTTTCCACATCCGGACTTCTCTCGTCAGACCTCCACCCAGCAGACCAGCCTATCAGTGCCCGGCTCACCCAGCCGCTTGCGGCTCCGCGCCGGTTCATCAATAAATGCTGGACTTAGAGGTGCCTACAAGAGTATGCTACCTGCACGGCAGAGCCTGGCAAGCTACCCGTGTTGTATTTGATATATGCCAAATACCAGTAACAATTATAGACCTCATTCGGAATGGATTGGGGCTCTTTATGTTCCTGGAGCAAGTAGATGCCTTGGGCTCTACTAGCATGAGACAGGACATATGGAGATGTTACTGGGTCCCGCTCGGGCAAATTGATGATGAATGGGAAGACAGACAGACAGTGACTATCTTACTGATGACGGTGTTATGGGGTATACCGAAAATCCTTCCCTACCTCATTTAGGGTTACTCGGAGACTGAATGAATGAACAAATTAGTATTAGAAATGTAGGAGAAAATAAGTCAAAATTAATTAGTATGTATGAATGACTTAGGGGCTCTAATTTCTAAAGCAATTGGCAATAGGTCAAAAAATATTTCTCCTGCCTTTAGGAGCCAGAGTAATTGATGGAGGAGGAGCAGTCACACAAGGAGCATGACTGCAATTTTGTTTTGAGACTATAAAATTTTTCTCAGATACGGTATGTTCACTCACCAATAAACCTACAAAGGACTGATGGATTACCCACTCAAATACATTTGCCTACCTCAAAAGAGGAGGGGCAGGGTCAGTGATTATGGAAAGCTAAAAGAATTGAGTTTCTTCCCCACCTCTAAATGCTCTGTGGTTGCTAACTAATACTGTCTGTCTTCTTTTGGGAACTATTCTTGGGAATGATTGCTCCCAAAGACCACTTAATGCCACCCATTTGGTGAAACTCACTGCAAAAAGATTGAGACCTGCTTATCTGACAATTTGGGAACAATCAATTATACCATGTAGACTACAAAAGATTGATTAGGTAAGTTTTAGACCAGAAACATAGATTCTAAAACTGCTAAACTATGTTATTGAATATGTCAGCTGCCCTGAGTGGTCTCAAGTTTCCTTATGACTACCCATTTTTTTCTTGAAAATATAATTAAAAAATAAAAATAACAAAGTCAGGAAAAATAAATATATCACTAAAATCTTATAGTATGGTTTCATGTCGGGAATGCTGCCGGAGTCCCCCGACAAGTCAGGACAGAAGTTCTCTTCTACCTCCGAGGATGCCAGGGAAACAGAAGAAAACTCATGAGTCCAGTGCAGTTCCAAAAAGGCTTTTAATAGTACAAAAGCTCTTCCACAGACAGCACTCCAATATAATGAACAAACACTAGCTCTGGTCTGAACTTAGACCATACAAAAGAACCTAAGTCTCCCACCAAAGAGAGAGGATCTCACCCGAGATGAGTGCTACCCAGAAGAAGGAGAAAAAGGCCAAAGAGCAAGAAGCCAAAAGCCAAAAGCAAAAGGCGAGGAGCCAAAAAGCCAAAAGTGAAAAGGCCAAAGGGGCCTCAAGTCAATCCCCTTATATATACCAAAGTATCCAGGGAGCATTGTATCAACAAAGAACTCTAAACAGAGTGTAGTGCCACACCCTATTACAGGTATAAACAAAGGTTATGCCAAGGTCTAATCCTTCCTACCAAGATTATCTCTTATGTAAAACACTGGTGAGAGAGGGCTGATATAAAGTAATACATCTTAATTTCATGAGCTTCATGTAATCTAGATGGTACCCACAGGTCCTTCTTATTATTATCTGCACCAGGGTGATTCTGAATATCTTGTTCTCATGTACTGAAAGTGTCACACTCGCCTGCTTAAAGCAAACTAGTATGATCCTTCCTATAGTCTTCCTATAGTATCAACGTAGCCAGGATGGTAGTCTCCTGGTAAATTCTAACTGTCCCACGCTGGGTGCAGTGGGTATAAAGAGGAGCTATGCCCAATCTAGAAAACATAGAAGTCTTAGTAGATGTATAAGTCAGAAGTTATTCAATCAAGGTGATTTCTGTAACTGCCACACCCTCTAGCAGTGTTTTCATAGAAGAGAGGTCTCATTAGAATGAAACTTGGCTTAAATAGATTAAGCTGTGAGTGGGCAAAACAACAAAACTCCCAGAATAGCTAAATCCTGTCCTCCAACAGTTTCATCTTGGTTATAAAGAAATACCCAATTAAAGCTCTATACACATATTCATCCTTTCTTAAATGATTATTTAATGGAATGAAGAGTGACCTGAGAGTCTTTCTCTAGAATTGTAAGGGATTTTCTTTAGAGAGCAATTAGCAATGTAACTTACAGTTCTGACATTATAGTAAGTGGTCTTTTACTTTGCTTTCCTTTATAGTAATGTTTCACCTTTAATTGGGCAGCCAAGTGGGGCAAACTACTTCAAGCATCAGACATTGTATAATCCAGTATACAATTTGATCTACAAATTTTAGGTAGATTTAGAAACAGGTTAAAAAAAGTTTCTTTTTTAGCATATTTACTGAAAACTGGTAAAAGAAAAGTGCATATAAGTCTAGATCCATTATCAATATTCATTTATTCAGTACATATATTGAATTACTTTTCAAATCTGACTCTTCTAATCCAGGTCATTTGATACCTGAAACCAACTTTTACTTTTTTATTTTATTTTATTTTATTTTATTTATTTATTTATTTATTTTTGCTTTTTGGGTCACACCCGGCAATGCTCAGGGGTTACTCCTGACTCTGCACTCAGGAATTACTCCCGGGTGGTGCGCAGGGGACCATATAGGATGCTGGGGATAGAACCCGGGCTGGCATGGGCCAGCCCGGTGCAAGCAAATGCCCTACCTGCTGGGTTATCTCTCCGGCCCCACCAACTTTATTTTTAAATACAGGGATTTAAACAAAATGCAAGACTTTGGTTTAATCAGTTTTCAAATTGATATAAAATACTTACTGTACCATTTCATTCCTGAATTAAAAAACTTTTGAGTGTCAATGAGTGAGCACTGGACACTTCAGTTTTTTCAGTATTTCTAAAAAAATTCAGTTTCTGCAGCCGGTGCCACTTCAATCTTAATTCAATCAGAGAATTTGTATTTAGGAAGAGATGGACTGTGCTTATGAAGCTGTTTGATGCTCTTAAATCAATCCATGTGCTGGTGCTTGAAGCTCAGCCTGTTAGTATCAAAGACTGACTCTTGAGTTTTCTAAAGTACAGAGGGAGATCTCTGAAGGGCTGCAAGGGAGAGGCAAAGGGGAGCCACTCACTTGGCTGAGAATGCAAATGGGATCTCTTGATTCCTTTCACAGCAATCTGTCACCTTTTAGTTTCTCTTTCTAGATAGAAATAGGGGATAATGCTGGAAACAGTAATGCGTAAGTGGACAGGGCCTGACCATTAACATGTTTACCATTTCCACAAGGATCCTGCAGATGTTAGAAAATTGAAGCTGGAGAGGTGTTAGAATTGCTGTCACTTTGCATTCATTTCAATAGCAGCAACCCAGACTGGGTTTCATGGTGTGTGGAGAGGGGGGTGTTTATCTTTCTTTTCTCTCTCTCTCTCTCTGGGATCAAATAGTATTTTTTCTGAGGATTACATCCCCCTGGTATGCAGTGATGGCACCATTACTACGATGTTTGAATGTCAAGCTTATTTCCAAATTCGGCTCCTTTACAATTGTGGAGTTGACTTAGAAATTGAAATCCTGGTTATGTAATTGATTTTTAAAAGTTTTGAATAGAAAACTGTTCCTTCGAAATAAGCATGAAAAAGACTCACAGGAAAGAAAGGTAGCAGAAGAGAAAAGTATAGGTGTTTTGTATCATTTAGAAGTCTTGAAAGGTTGTATGGATGCCAAATCACCGGTATTTACATACTCGTTTGTGCAAGCAATTTCGTCAGCACTTTTCCCTAAATGAGGAAAAATGAAGCATAGAAAGGTTAAGAGTATTTTTTCTAAGATCTACACATTTGATTCGCCTGAGGTTATAAAACCTAATGTTTCTTTCTAGACAACATTCTACCTGACTTTGAAGGCTGTATTTCCAATAAACCCCAAGTTAAAATAGTCATGTTTTTTCTGATAAAGAAATATTTTTATGGAATAAAAGTTAGAGTGAGTTTGATAGTAAAAAATGCAGCAAGTCCTTCCCAGGAATATTTTTAAATATTCTTGAATGTGATGCTCAGGAAGCATCCTTCTGACTCCCCATTGGAGGAGGAAACTCCGAAATGCGTGTAAATGGGGGCCCTCCAGCCCGTTTTCAACTGTACACATTTCCTGGAAGAATCGCCTATACTTGCTTTTCAATTTTCCTTTTATTTCTTCTTCTTTTTTTTTTTTTTTTTTTTTTGGGTCACACCCGGCAATGCTCAGGGGTTACTCCTGGCTGTGTACTCAGGAATAACTCCTGGCGGTGCTCGGGGACCATATGGGATGCCGGAGATCGAACCCAGGCCAGCATGGGCCGGCCACGTGCAAGGCAAACGCCCTACCCGCTGGGCTATCGCTCCGGCCCCTCCTTTTATTTCTTAAGCCTACTGGGATCAAGTATCACAGTGCCAAGTGCAATGTTTCAACTTCATCATACTTGAATTATCAATATTTGAATTCTGTGCTCACCTTCCTACTGTAAGCTGCTCCTTATTTGTCTGTTGGGACATTGTAAGACCTTGGAAGGAGGGTTAACAAGGCCTAATGCTGAGACCATTTCTTTCATTCCTCTTGTGTCTGCCTCATATATCTCCAAATGTCTAAAATATTCAGTGGCCTAATTGCTGTCTATAGTCTTTCCTTAATCATCTTCTATAGCTTAAATTTTATATGCTTATAAGACTAGACAGTTTATCGCAAACCTGGGCACCTGTCATAAACTTCAAACCTTTACCTAGAACTATCTGCTTGGGATTTCTAATTGAGGTACTAAACAGTTAGTTCTTACACATGTTTAAGGTCCAAACCCAAGTTGTAATCAATCCCTGGGACCCAATCAGTGCTCTGCTCCCCATCACAATTAACTACTGACAGATAGAACCTTAAAAAGTTGACCTCGATATCCTATTTTCTTTCATCCTATGCTGCACATGTGGAATTGCTCACGGCTTACTCTTAGATCTGTGCTCTGGGTTCAAGCGGCTCGGGATCAAAGCCAGTCGGCTGTGTGTCAGGCAACTGTGTTGCTCATGGAACTGCTATTGCCAGGCTTTCTGCTCTTGCCGTTTCCTTCTGAGCTTGCCACTCACGATTCTTGGAGACATGTACCACTTTTACATCTTCAGTTCAGTATCAGAAATCAATCCCCAGAATTTATAATCCTACCTACAAATTTCTGTAGTAAACATCTACTCTTTTATTTTCAGGTGCCCTGGCTTTTGGAAATGGAAATCCAGACCAGACTTTAAGGCTGAGGCCAGGTTGGGCTGGACCGGGTGGGGTGGGGGCAGGTTCCCACTGTGCACCTCTTACTCAGGAGTCAGAAATTGCTTCTAATAGCACATGAGTGAGCGCTCCTCCAGGGATTTAAAGTGTGTAGCTTGGGGGTGAAGAGATAGGACAGCAGGTAAGGTGTTTGCCTTTGCATGCAGCCTTCTAGGTTCTAAATTTAGTATCCAGAGCACTGCCAGCCAGTAGTATTTCCTGAATGTGAGTCAGGGGAGTAACCCCTGAACCATGAGGATTGCTGGGTTTGACCCAAAAAGACAAATACACATTTAAAAAATGAAGTGTTCGTGGTGGGGAATTGGGCTGAGTGCTTTCTGGGTGTCCGGTTCTTGGGCATATGCTCCCAATATTCCTGGCTCACCCCAAGCCCTGCAGCTAACCAGTGTCATTGTGATCTGCACATTGTCTGGACACTGGGAAGTGCAGGTTAAAGTCCAGCTCCCGCTCCTCTCTCCAAGCACTCCGCCTTGTTTCCATCTAAGGTGCAACATGTCGGTCTGCTCCAGGAATCCGGAGCTATTGAGCTTAATGCACACATTTACTTCCCAGGTCTTAAAAAGTAGAAACGATTAACACCAAGGAGGATGGATGAATGCCTTAAGGAATCTCTTTGAGGGAAGAAAGTAAAAATGAAGCTGACCTATCCTTTGTCATCGTAATAGCTAATAGCAAAACAAAGATAATAAATCCAAACTGATTTTGGTTAGCAACAATGACTGGAAAATAGACAGAACCAAATAGAAGTCAGTGAAGTCCTGAAGTCAGAAAAGTTATTCCACTTATGAGCAAGTGGGAAGTTATTCTTCCATTTATAAAAATAAACAAAACTGAATCAGAAACGTAGCTGGAAGGAATCTATGCATTTCCCTGCATAAGTTACAAAAGTCAAGAATCAGAGAACTCAACCCAAGTGTCTTATCAATCAACAATGCTGAAGGTTGACAATGTAGTGCTATAATAGAGGCAGCGGAACCCTTTGCACAGCAACAATACGGTTAGTGAAATATGTCAGGGAAGGCCCTGACTGATCACCCTCATATATGCATTGCAGAGAAGCAAAGCGATGAAATAAATATGCCAATGATAAACATTTGGATATGATTTTTCAAGGTGGGTTATGCAAATCTTTAGAATCTAAACCCTATAGAAATTTCCTCCCTGTACCTAAGAGCCAGACTTCTTTCTCGTCACAACTCCACCCAGCAGACCAGACTATCACAGCCCGGATCATCGACACCCACCATGAAGCAGTTTTCTTTTTTTTTCAATCGGGCCCAGGTATGCTGAACCAGAAACTCTCAGATACGGGGCAGAGCTGCTACTTGCTCTCCCTGTGCCCAGTCACTCATGAGGCGCCTGGGAGTCATGGCCGGTTCTACCCCTGTTCTGCTACCCCAGCAGAGCCTCACAACAAGCCAGACGACCTCCCCGACTCCATGGAGGCCACCGTTTCCACATCCGGACTTCTTTCTCATCACAACTCCACCCAGTAGATCAGACTATCACAGCCCACAGCCCGGCTCGCGCAGCCGCTAGCGGCCTCACGGTTCATCAATAATTGCTTTATTTAAAGGTGACTACAAGAGTATGCCACCCGCACGGCAAGCCTGGCAAGCTGCTTTTGTCGTATTTGATATGCCAAATACCAGTAACATTTATATTAGGTCATTCCCATGACCTAATATAATGGTTTGAGGCTCTTTATGTTCCTGGAGCAAGCAGATGCCTTTGGGTTCTACTAGCATGAGACAGGACATATGGAGATATTACTGGTGCCTGCTCTAGCAAATAGATGATCAACGGGAAGATAGTGATAGTGATAGTGATAGTGACCTAAGAGCCAGAAGATGGCCAGTCATTAGATCGCATCTGCATATTTGCTGAATGAAGGAAGGCAAGTTTCCTGCTCCAGGTTCAAGCATGCACTCCAGGTGCAGTTAGAGCAGTTAAAACAGAAAGTGGAACCAAAGGATGGATTAAGAGTCTACAATTGGGGGCCGGAGCAATAGCCCAGCGGGTAGGGCGTTTGCCTTGCACACAGCCAGCCCTTGCCGGCCCGGGTTCGATCCCAGGCATTCCATATGGTCCTCCGGGCACCGCCAGGAGTGATTCCTGAGTGCAGATCCAGGAGTAACCCCTGAGCATTGCGGGGTGCTCAGGGGTTACTCCTGCCCCCCTCAAAAAAAAAGCAAAAAAAAAAAGAGTCTACAATTGAAGAAGCTTCATTTAAACATTTTTCCTTTTCACCCAAGGAAATCATATGTGGTCCCGCTTTGAATAAAAGAGGCAAACAACTCAAATATTTACTGCTATTAAATCATAAATGCATATGAAATGAACTTCCAATAGACCCCACATTCTGTTACACGATCCCATATGGAGTCACGACCCACAGTTTAAGGCACCAGGGTCTAAAAAGAGGAGGAAGCATCTTTGGAAAGTTAGGCTCTTCCTTCTCCTTTCCTTTTTTCCATATTTGATGTAGTTGGTCTGCAAAGAGTAGAATAATGCAGAAATGATTTCCATTTGGTGTTTTTAAGATATTCCAAAGATATAGCAGCTTGAGAATAAAAAATTCTTTTTCCCTTTCTCTAGTCTAATGTTCAGCTGTTTATGGGATGCAGCACGAGCTGTAGTTTCCTTCATGTAATCTTTGAAGCTTAAAATGTATGTCAAGAATCTCCATGATTCTAATTTTAAATTGTCTTCAAACATCACATGCAAGCTGAATGCAAGCATGTATTTGATGAACAGGCAACATTTGCTAAGGTGTGTGTGTATGTGTGAGTGTGTGTGTGTCTCTGTGTGTGTCTGTGTGTGTGTGTGTCTTTTACTTGATCATATTCATATAGACTTGGGTAGGTAAGCAAATTCTGACATGTATTTTCTGCCTAACAAAAAATAATGAAAACAATTACATTGCACACAACTTGCCTCCAGATTGTTCCCATTGAACAGGATGAGGTGATTTTTTTCTACCATCTGATGTTTTAAGCATCTATGGATAATTGCTCCATAGTCTTATATTTAAATGATCTTTAGAAGATAACACTTTCTAAATCTCCTTCCCAGAATGTTATGCAAGTAGCATTTTTACATAATCTGCATAAGAATATAGAGCTACACTAAAAGTTGCTGGATACCAAATGTGATTTAAAATGTGTTATTAAAAATGTAGGCTCAATTTGACAAAAATATATTTCATATCTTTTTTATTGAGTTGGCATTTCTTTCCTTCATTTCTAAAAACCTTTTTTCCCTGAAGCTAAGGAGGGTCCTTACTTCCAGATGTAGTGAACCATAAGAGATGCTTATCAAAGAAGGCCCTAATAGTCTCAGGGAAGCTGTGCAATATGTTTATTGAGGTAGTAGAGATAATACTTTGGAAGATGAGAGAGATTACCCCTCTTCTCTTCTTTATTTTCACACTTAAAGCAACCATTGGAACTGACCAGCACCTAGAAAAAGATATAAGATATACATAGTATAGAAACAATATCCTGGTTTCTGTCAGTTTTCATGAATGATTGGCCCACATAATCTTGGTGCTTCAATTTTCTTATGCATTTATTTTTATACCATATTTTTAGGGCTGGGGATCAAGCCCAGTCCTCTGACGCCATATCACAGCTTCTGCTTTGCTATCTTTACCTAACTAAAAAGGCAAAATTAGGTGTTCAACACTCAAGATGTAAGTCTCACTATAAAAGTAAGAGTGTTCTAAAAGCGATTTAATAGTGATTGCACTCTGTAGAATAACATTATTATCCACCAAACATCATTGTTAAAACCCCCCTTCTATGTTTCCCTTCAATCTACACACTTAACATTAATGAAGATACCCATCTTTTTTCCTTCCAATTATATATATATATATATATATGATACTGAGAAGAACAAGAAAATAAGAAGGAAATCAAGTTATTTATTCAGAATTTATATTAAGCTCTCTTATTTTTTTTAAATGCAGTGCATCCCAGGTATACAATAATAAACAGAACTGATAAAAATCCCAGATTTACAAAGCTTATGTTATTTGGGCACTAATAGTAAAAAGTGCAAAATCATGTTGACTAATGATGAATGCATCAAATGAAAAACAAATACAGAAAAGGATAATGAAAGTTATTATGTATAACTTTTGGTAATATAAATTTCCAAGGCTGCTTAGCAAAGAGTTAATAATGGAATAATCTCAGACCTCAGTCTGATAAGTATGAAGCCACAGCATTGTGCTTTGGTAAAAAATATCAATCAGGCTTTCCATAGCAGCCTCAGGGCTGGAGAAAAAGTGAGCCACATTCAAGGAGCTAGGAATGTTCAAGGAGCTAGGAATGTTTCCACATTCAAGGAGTTAGGAATGTTTCTTTCAATTTTTTATTCTGAATGTAAAAAAAATTGAAATGTGGAAAGTAAATGACAGCAATCAGTTTTTTCTTTTTCAGGCTTTGTTTCTTATCTGCCCAGAATGTGCTATTATTGAGATAGCTTTAATATATGTAAGGTTTGTCATCAGGTATCACCTAGTCGTGAATTTGAAAGCTTTTATTCACAAGTGTGAAATCTTTACTGTTTCTTGGTAGTAATATATTGAGCATTTTAACTTTACATTGTTCATGTTCTCCTAAAATATGGAGGTGACTACAAGAGTATGCCACCTGCACGGCAAGCCTGTCAAGCTGCTCGTGTCGTATTTGATATGCCAAATACCAGTAACAATTATATTAGGTCATTCCCATGACCTAATATAATGGTTTGAGGCTCTTTATGTTCGTGGAGCAAGCAGATGCCCTTTGTCTCTACTAACATTAGACAGGACATATGGAGATATTACTGGTGCCCGCTCTAGCAAATAGATGATGAATAGGAAGATAGTGATAGATAGTGATAGTGATCATGTATATGAGAATTTGTCAGTTCTCATATACATGAGCTCTCAAAAAGTTCTGTCTGGGGTGAAGGTACCATCTAAGCACAGCCCTAATTAAACTGTAGAAACAGGTCAAGGCATCCATTAGGGACAGTTTCTCTGAAAACAAACAGCAAATGCAGAAACTCTGAAATAGTGTAGTCGGGTTAAATCCAGTGAGGCTGATGGAGAGATGGAGGAAGAATGTCACCATCCTTTTGTGCTGTGTGGCCCAGGATTTGGTAGGGGATTCTTTAGTAATAAGAAGGCTCTTTGGGAATCACTGGTAATTCGTCAGATGGAGTCAGAGGTCGGCCATTCCCCCTCCATTTTGTGGAGTCTTGTGGCCCCGCCCAGGAAGGAGCTGCCCTGGGACTATCAACCATAGCATGCGGGGCCTCAGACGCAGCTGGGGAAGCTGAAATTCCGCTTTCCCCAGGCTCAGCTGACCATGGGGCTCCCAGGAGGACAGATGAGTTTTGGGAGTGGGCCCATCACCTCTGGGGGTCCTGGAAGCTGCCGGGTGAGACTCGCCCACCACACTAGCCACCACCTTTGCTGTCCGGACGCTGGGATACTACCTCACGACCAGATTAACAGAGCAAAACCAGTTCTAGCCCAGGTGGCGCAGCCTCTTGTGGCCGTGCGGTCCATCAAAATAGTGGAAACAGTAATGTCCTTTAATGCACTGCATTGTACGATGTGCAGGAAAGATTGGCGGAGGGAGGAGATAGAGAGGAGAGAAAAGAGATACAGAACCTGCCAAGTAGTTGAGGTATGGGAGGGGGAGGGAGGTGGGGACATTGGTGATGGGAGATGGGTTTGGGTGGAGGGATGGGTGTTGGAACACCATAGAACCAAAACTCTACATGAGCATCTTGCAATTGTATGTCTAAAATGGTGTAATAAAATTTGGGGAAAAAAAAAAAAAAAAATAAGAAAGCTCTTGTTAGCATTGAGAGGCTCTTAAAGTATATTTGAGCTTAGCTTTTCAATTAAATGATTGACTCTGCTCAGGATTTCTGCTCTCTTTGTTTCTTAGTTAAGAATAGTCCTTCAGACTGAATCTTCTGCCCTAACATGGAATAACAAAACTTAATAGTAATGATGATCATTTGCTGATAACAGTGATAGATAACAACATGGTGCTGATAATAGTGATTGCTAAACCATGTAGGTAACAAGATAAGATTACTGAGTTAAAATCAGCATACAATGGGTGATACATGAAAAATAGGAAACTGCCAAAGTGATGAGAAACTATTGCTAGACAGTGATTTGGATCAGAGTAGAGAGTTCTGGGATAGAGCATGAGACAAGACTCAGTATGTCTAGAGGAAAATTATTTGGAGTTTATCCTTTAACTAATGCCCCATCGACGGGCAGAACATACTTCTTCTCATGTGATTTTGTGCAAAGAGCATTTACATGATCACAGAAATAAGTAAGTGTACAAATAATCATGTGTTTGTTTCTATGTCGTTAACATATCTCCATAATAGTTTACATTTTCATCTAATCTATGATCATTGTAGAATGTTAAAGACTTTACTTTAGCAGACTTCTCTTAGAGAGAAAACTAAAGTCTGTTGTACACTTGGAGTGATTTCGTCAGCTGGAAGGCATTTGAAGAATAGTGTAGTTCTCCTTATTAGAGGTCTCCTTTAGAATCTGGAAGGTAAATACACAAAGAAGATAAAGTAGAAACCATGTTTATTGGAGCAAGTTTACCATGAATAGGGTAAACGTAAGAGGTTGTGAATTTTAATGGACTTTTCTTAAATAATGTGTCTGGTGAGTTTAACACTAAATGAGAGCTTAGTGTTTAATATATACATCCCCAAATTATGTAGCTAGGCAGTGTTTTAGTATACAGGTATTTTTTGTTTCCAAGGGGAGAAAAGGAATCTACAGAAGAAAAAATTACAGTGTTCTATTTTCTCACAAGCAATTTATATTTCACATTTTCCTAAGGAGATTAATAGAATCATTTGCCTTCCTGAATATTACTTCAGAATCTGTCACTTTAATGTACATGTAACATTATTTTAAAAGAAATATTCTGTCTTTAATATCATTTCACTGATAGCAATTTATTTGTTAAATGTCTTCTATGTATTTCTCAATGATCTAAACATAGTTTTTAGCAAGTTGGCAAATGGTTGAAAAATCCATTATTACACAAATAAGGTAGACATCTTTAATAACACTAGGTGAAGCAAACTATAATGTTATGTTTCTATAATAGAATAAAATTTAATCAGTGTTTTTAAACTAATTTAAACCATCACTTCAACTTAAGTGCTTAAATTGCGGCATTATGTTATTTTGCAATATGAGTGAATACATTGCTCAAGAAAATACTATAGGATGATTGTAAGAGCTATAGTATCCCAATAGACTGGGAGGAAAACAAAATTTATATTTTGCTTAGGGCCACACCTGACTGTTTTCATGACTTACTTCTGGCTCTGTGCTCAGGAATCACTCCTAGTGGTGCTTCAAAACATATGGGATACTGGGAATCAAACCTGGGGTCTTGGCTTACAAAAAGAGCACCATGAATACAGCACTGTCTCTCCAGCCCTGGAGGGGAGACATCCTCAACACAAAAACATAGACATTGGTATTAGAGCCTGATTAAGAATCTGCAAGCAACAGTCTAAATTCTTATGTAGTCCAGTCTTCCCTCACTGAATCATCTGGGCTAGTCTGGGATGGGCTGATCATGGGCTAAGGAAACCTTTTAATAACAACAGGAGCCAATGGAACTAAGGTATCTCTGGAAGGATGGAAAAGAAAATGTTTGTAGCATTTCTTTGCATTTCATACTGCATCAACGGTTGCTCTTCTATGTGATGCTTTCCAAACTGTATTACAAGGAGTTATTGAGATTAAAAACGGTGCAAGGGTGTGGACCCACAGTGATACAGAACCAATTGGGGAGGGATGAATTCCAAGACACAGCGTGTGTGGAGATGCATTGAAAAAATATTTTGAATCTCTGAACAGGCAGAGATACATTTTAGATGGTCATAGAAGAGCAACATGTTTCTACAATTGTTAGAAGACTCAAATGATCCTTAGTGAGACAGCTAACCTTTAGGAATCCTTTGAGTTCTCTGCACCTGAGACTAACACTGGTCAGCATGTCTGAATTCTGTCTCGAAACTCAAGAGCCTATTAAAAAGAACCACAACAAAGAACTTGTCATTTTTCTCCTATAAAAAAAAATGTGAGAAATATACCGGAAACACGCACAAACCGCCAAACCAAGCTGGCTCTGAAAGAGAAGATTGGAAGATAACAGAATTTAAGGAGATTTGACTATTAATAACCTCTTTCAAATGAAAAAAAATCATCTCATCAGAAACTCCCTCTCTTCCATGCTAGTTTTGTCTAGAGGCTTCGCTCAGTCTTCAGCCTGTTTGCTAAGTGAGTGACGTGGCTTAACCTTTGTAGACCACTTTATCTTTATTTCCTCTTTCAGAAGTGACATTGCACTTTTCCTGGAGCTGACGGGCATCTATCACACATTTTCTTCCAAGCTGAAAATATATATGAGGGCTTTGAATGTTGTGAACTCTTCTATTACTAAGTTTTGTCAATTGTCAGCATCTGAATTACATTCTAATGATGAATAGAGGTATTATATTTCAACATTAAAATGCAGTTAGGGTTATAATGAGCATCATTATGGGGTCTAATGTGAATCAGATCTCTATGTCATTTGATTTTAGTTCTTTAGTTTAGTTGTGTCTTATAATTCTTACGTGCC
Source organism: Cryptotis parvus (assembly GCA_021461705.1). NCBI lineage: Eukaryota > Metazoa > Chordata > Mammalia > Eulipotyphla > Soricidae > Cryptotis > Cryptotis parvus. Next base: position 75,434 of record JAJIBD010007890.1, on the reverse strand, counting down.
TTCATCAAGAAAGTAAGAGTGGACTAGTTCTGTGATTTTAGAAACCTGGATATAAATATTCTTCCAACAATACTATGAAAAGACTCTGGTTTTAGATTCTATGCAGAATGCTTAATCTTACATCCATGAGCCTTCCAAAGTAGTGTTCTTCATTGATTTCTAATTTTAGTTCCAAGCTTTTTCTTATAAATCTAGTCTAAACTTTTATAAGATATACATTTTGGGCACGAGGGTTCTAGCCTGAAACCTAATGCTCTGAAGCGGGTCTTTCTAAACTATGACATTCTCTCATCACCCCCAAGAAAACTATTTTAATTTTATTTATTTTGTTTTGGGCTCATACCTCAGGACTTTCTCCTGGGGATCACTCCTGGTAGTGCTCAGGGAGCCACAAGTCATGCTGAGGATTGAACCCTGGTTATAGGTATACAAAGATGAGTGCCCTACTCAGTGTATTATCTCTGTAGCCACAAGCAGCTATTTTTATCATTTTCTCTTTAGGGGAGCTGCAACCAGTTGTTCCCAGGGGGTTACTCCACGCTCTGTATTCACAGAACATCTCTCCTGGCTTTGTGTAGGGTCCATACATATGTGGTGTGGGGGTCAGTGGCATGCAAAGCAAGCACCCTGCATGCTGGATTATCTCTCTGAAACCCAAAGAAACAGTTTTGTACAAGGGTAGATAACTTTTTGTTTGTTTCTCAGTGGTAGGGATCAAGCTGAGGTGTCATGCATGCAAGGTATTTTACCACTGAGATCTCTCTGTGGTCCATAAAGGAAAAACAACTTTAAAAACCTAAGTTTTTATTCCTTTCTGCTGTGATACTCTTGCATTTTGGTGTAAACATATGCTTTGTTTTATGTGATATACAATTTGATGAGTTAAAAAGATCAGGTGATTCCTTTTCTCTTTCATAGACAAGTTCAGTACTTTTATTCCCAAATTGTAGCATTTACATGCTTAGTCTTTGAAGATTTAACTCTAGTCTTCTGAAGAATAGATTTTAATGGCAGTGAAACACTATAAGAACTCCCAAATGAAATATCAGAAACAACTAGACATTCCAAGTCTTACTGCTGTCTTGGGAACAGAAGCAAAAATCAATGCCTGATCAGGTGCCAAATGCAAATCACCAATAAAGGAGAAACATTGCCCCGGGTATAATAGCAAAACTGGATAAGGTGACAGTTAAGAGGTGACCGACTCTGGAAGGAGACTTCTTAGGTTCTCTTTTGAAGCCAGGGATCCTGAAAAATAAAGGAATGAAGAGGAAACAAGATGGAATCTTGATTTCTAGCTCACACTGCATAATTCAAAATGCATGCAAACTTGGAGAAAAGAATATTTTCCAAATATTCTGAAACAGCCTAGTGAATTGAATGTATTTTTCGCCTTCGTTAAAGCTACTATTATTTCCAGTAAGCTTCCACAGAAAATCATGTCTCTCTTTATAATATTTGCAGCATAGCGAGTGTGCAGGTTAAATCCAAGTTTCAATTGAAAAAATTAGGAGAAAAAAATAAATATCAGCTTTCATGTTTACCTCGACCGTATCTTCTGGTAACCTAGTAATTTCAAACGTAGTTTTTAGACTTGAATGTTAGTGAAATCCTGCTAGTAGAATAGCTATAACAAACACAATCTTATAAGAACTGCCTGATATTACATTCTCATATCTCTATGCTATTCAATGGAGCTTAACTGTTCTCACAGTCAGCAATTGAATAAATAGCATTTTCCCACAATCTCTATGAATCAAAAAGGAAAATATCACATACGCCTCATTGTTATTTTCATAAGAGGATGTAAATATTAAAAAGCAAATGCTTTAAAATTTATCTCTCTCGGAAATTTCATCCTACTAATTCTGGGATAACATGACGTCTTTTCCTGCCTTCAGACTGCATTTGTCAGGCTTTAGCACAGTGAAGGAACCTCACAGACACTAGTCCACCCTGTCTTTCTCCTACTTCCCCTCTTCTTTTCCCTCTTGTCCAGCAGTAGAGCAAGTCGCTGTCTTAGTAGAAGAGGCATCGTGTCCTGTTTCACTAAACACTTGATCTAGATTCTCTTACACACGCAGTACGTGCCCGGGCAAAAGTGATATTGACCAGAAAGAAAGCATCCTATGTGGTTTATTTTTATGCACATACTTTTGGTGCTTGTTCCATTTTTGGAAAAGTGCAGGGACTAATGTTATGCCTTGATTAGGATGGTAGGGTGCTGAGCGTGGTTGAACTAATTCAGATAGTCCTCGAGCTCTGCCTGAGCATAAGTTATTATACAGAGGTTGTTGTAAATTAGTTATGGCCTTCCTTAAATCATTGACTATCTAATGAATTGATAAGCTGTGTAGTTTTATGCCCACAGTTTATTTTATCTCCTTTTTCGGTTTCTGTTTCTTTTCTCTTCTTCTCATGGACATGTATCCAAACCATGATTTTCTGTGTAATTTAGTCAAAGTTCTTTGATTGCCAAAGCATGATCAAAGTCACGTGGTTGCAAACATGAAGAAAGCAACCGGGAGAATATATGAGAACAGAAATGTTTTTTGACAGTCATATTTCAAAGAAGCAGGCATGAGAATCCCAAATTAAAAGAAAATATCAATATTCAATGATGGCGGATAAAAGAATCCAGGGAAGTTACATGCAGCCCCCAAACCCCAGAAAAGAACAAAGACATTCTATTGATCCTTGGGAGATGTTTTTCAGGCCTGAGGTAAAAGCACATGTCTACAACTGACAGAGAAAGCACCTACACCTTCTGTTTCATTGCTCATTTGCCTACTCCAAAATACATTCTTTTTTATTTTACTTATTATTTTTATTTTAAAGTTGACTTTACCATGTGTTTTCTCTGACCCTTCCCTTCCCATTATTGGGTTGTTACTAGGACTATGTTTCTTTTAAACAACTGCTATAAGTTTGCTTAGTTTCAATACATGGATGCCCCATTTGAACATGTGTTTTGAATCTCCTTTTACACAGTATTTTTCCCTTTTCGGTGCGTTACCAACTCCCAGCTAGACATCCTATAAATTGCAATTACGTGAAAGTGCTCCAATTTTTATATCGCACACTGCAGGTTTCAATAGACTGCATTCTCAAGAACACGCAAATTTCTTATATTTGACTTCTTGCTAACACTCAGTTTACTAACCTCTTTGTGTTTCATTATTAATTCTGTTCTTGAACACTCCAAAAAGTACTCACAATGGTTTTAATATCACTTAATATAAATATGTAATGTTTTTTCCTTTCATACAAATGAGGTTAAGTGATTTTGAGTAATGTCAACTATTTTTTAAAACAAGATAAACCAGGATATGTTAATTTCTCTGTTGTGAAAACTAATTGGAAACACTACATTTCAAGAATGTAGTGTAAAAGCTGGGACTTATAAATGCTGGACTTAGAGATGACTCAAGAGTATGCTACCTGCACGGCAGAGCATGGCAAGCTACCCGTGTTGTATTTGATATGCCAAATACCAGTAACAATTATAGACCTCATTCCAGAATGGATTGAGGCTCTTTATGTTCCTGGAGCAAAAAAGATGCCCTTGGGCTCTACTAGTATGAGACAGGACATATGGAGATGTTTCTGGGGCCCTCTCGAGCCAATCGATGATGAATGGGAAGAAAGTGACAGTGACAGTGTAAAAGCAACCTTTTGCTTTTACAAGTCAGGTTTTTCCAGGCTCAGAGCAATATAGTGGATAGGATACTGGGCTTGCACCCAGGCCGATCAGATTGGTTTCCCAGCTGTCCATAGGATTCTCTCTATTAGCTAAGAGTGATCTCTGAGCACTGCTGAGCATAGCCCAGAAACCAAATCAATCCAAATAAAATCATGCTTTTCCGCTTTGCAACCGGCTCTAAAATAGGGAGTCAAAGAACATTTGTGTTTTTAAACAAGGAAAAATGAACACACTATCAATACAGAACCATGTTTTGTTGTTTAGCAGATATAGTTTCAATAGCGTTAATATCTATTTTTTATGTAAACAAATACTGAATGTCCATCACCATCAAAGTACTCAAGCGGCGCCCATCACAGTCCTTATGTCACCTCTAGTCTCTGTTTTAAACCCAGAGGGTAGATTCACTGAATAGGAACACCCACCCCAGTCCCATTATCCTGGAATAGCTCACACAGCGTAGTTACTAAAAAAAATGCAGGAAGAGAGATAGCCCCTGTGATAGTACCATTAATAAAGTGCCGCCTACCTGGGTCCTAGATACAGGACAACATGGAAAACCCCATTGCATGGAAGGCTCCAACCAATGGGGCTGACATCTAGCTGCTCTCTGGCATTGCACTCCAGAGAGAGCATGGGAGCCTGAAGTCCCCAAGATTGTTTCTGTTACTCTTTGCTCTCTGGAATTTTGCTCAACTCAGGAAAAATCTATTGAATTAAAATTAATATGTTTGGGGGTGAGAGTGATAATACTGTGGGTAGGTTGCCTGCTATATACACAGATTACGTGTGATTGATCCCTTGAACCACGTATGGTCCTATGAGCCCACCAGGAGTGATCTGTGCTGGAGATCCAGGAGTAAGGTCTGGATGTGGCCCCAAACCAAAATAAATAAAAGTAATGTTACATTTTTTCAGGTCCTAAAACAAAGTTTGTCTAAGTTATGCTGATGCTGCCATCCATACACTTGTCATGATGTTAAATCTTCATACTACTCTTCCCTCACCATTCCAGCCGGGTGAGCCCTATATTCCAGAGGAATATCTAGACCTACACCATCACACTTGGTCTGGGTTGCCAAGGGTTACCAAAGTTCATTTCTCACTCAGGCAGCTGTAAAGTTCTCCTCATTATATTTAACAAGGACCATTAAACCCATCAAAAATTCCACAAGATTTCTCTAAATTGGTTTCTCTTTGATATTCTGTCACTAAATATATTAAATTATTTACTCAAATATCTGAGCAACTCATCTTGTCCATATTTTTTGGCAGATTGCTGTGTTCCTAATTTATAGTGAAAATAAGTCTCTTTTTTCAAGCAAACTCAACTTCCTACCCAATATATAGACATATGTAACTCCATAAATGAATATATATGTATATTGTATATATATATACATATATATATATATATATATATATATGAATAATGGGGAGTCAAGTGATCAAGTGATCACTTGACTCCCGTTATTCATCGATTTGCTGAAGTGGGCGCCAGTAACATTTCCATTGGACCCTATCACATGCCAATGTAGCCCAATGGCATCTGGTTGATTCAGGAATACGAAGAGCCTCAAAACGTTCCTTCAGTGTCCTTACAAGGAAGTCTGACCATCTTGTAGGTGGGCGGCCACGTGATCTTTTGACATCCCGTGGGATCCAGTCTGTAATGGCTCTAGTCCAGCGGTTGTCTCCCAAATTGCATTACATGTCCAGCCCATCTGAGTTTCGATGCCTTGGCAAACGAGACAGTGTCCCTGATTCTGGAATAGCGACGGAGGTCAGAACTCTGGATTCCTTCTCTCACTTCAGTGAGGCATGATATTCCAAGCATAGCTCTTTCAATTCCTCTCTGGGAGACCCGAATAGCATTCTCAATCTGCTTTCGTAGGGCCCAGGGAGAATGGTGTTAATGAAGGGAGAACGGTGGAGTCAAAGAGATGTGCCTGGAGCCGGAGGTTCTTTGTCCTTTTTAGCTATTTCTTCGATGCCTTTGAAGGCATTCCATGCTGCTCTCTTCCTCCTGCGCAGCTCAGGTTTTAGGTCGTTCATCATGTTGATTTCTCGACCTAGGTACACATAACTGCTGCATTCAGAGACGTTTCTTCCATTGAGAGTGAATGGGGGCCTCAGGAACAAGTTTATGCTTCATGAACATTGTTTATTTTAGATTCAGCTTTAGACCTATCTTTCCACATTTTTGGTCAAAGTCAGCCAGCATTTGTGCCGCTTGGCTAATGTTTGGTGTTATTAGAACGATGTCATCAGCAAAGCAGAGGTGGTGTAGTTGCCGACCATCTATCTTCGGCTCCCATTCCTTCCCATTCTAATTGTTGCATGATGTTTTCGAGGGTGGCACTGAACAGTTTTGGTGAAATGGTATCACCCTGTCGAACCCCTCTTTTCCACATTAATAATCACTTCTTTGTAGAATGGTGAGATCCTGGTGGTGAATCTGTAATACAGCTCATGAAGGATCTTGATGTATTGGCTTTGAACACCCTGTTTGGCTAGGGCTTCGATGACTGCTTCAGTCTCCAAAGAATCAAAGACTTTCTGTAAATCAAGGAACGTGGAGACAGAGCGGCATCTGTACTCCCTACAGACCTCAATGAGCTTGGTTACCGTGTGGATATGGTCGATTGTGCTGAATCCTTTCTGGAAGCCTGCTTGCTCGCATGGTTGTCCTTCATCTAGTGTTCTGCTAATCCTGTTCAGGATGACTCGTGTAAACATCTTGTAGATGACGGACAACAGGCATATGGGGCGATAGTTGCTGATGTCGTGAATGTCTCCCTTCTTGAACAGTAGAACTGTCCTGCTGGTTTTCCATTGGGAGGGCACCTTGCATTCGGACAGGTAGTGTGTGAAGAGCCGAGCTAGTGTATTGATGAGTACCAACGGCAGATTCTTCTGGTGTTCAGTTCTGACTTTGTCTGGGCCTGGTGCTGTTCCCTTCTTTACCGGCAAGATGGCATGTCGGATTTCAGAAGGGAGAACGTTGGGAATGACATATCCATCCTGTGGAATTTGGTATGTGGGCAGGTGGATGTGGCTATCAAAGAGATTTGAGTAGAAGTCCTGGATAATCTTCTCCATTGCCTTTCTGTAATATGTGATAGATCCATCAGGGCGTCGGAGGGCAGTCGTCTTGGTCTTATAGTTGGCGAAGGACAGGCAGGCAGTGCGAATGCTTTTCCCAGCTTCTGCTGCATATTCCAGCATTTCTGCTCTTCTGTCTTTGAGGTTTTCTTTTATCACTTCTCTGCACTGTTTAGCAAGCTTGGACATTAGCATTTGGTCTCCTGAGGCTCAGCGCCTTGCCACGTTGGCGAATGAGCTCAAGAGTTTCTGAAGACAGGCGTCCTTTTGTGTCTTTTTCTCTCTCGGCATTCTTCACACAATCATGGAGGTGCTGAACCAGTCGGTTGTATTCTTCATCGATGTCGCCAATGACAGTATCTTCCCATGTTGCTGCAATGGTGCCAAAGTGTTCCCAGTTGGTGGTCATTCTGGGAGTTCTCTTCTTAAACTTTGCAGCCTTTTCTCCCCATTGCGGGAAGTAGAATTTTGCACGAAGGAGACGGTGGTCCGATCCTGTTTGGAATTTGGGGACGACAGCAACTTCGGTCAGACAAAACCGTCGATTGAAGATGATGTGGTCAATTTCATTGTGGAACTGTCCGCCAGGAGATTCCCTTGTCCAACGTTTCGCTTCAGCTTTCTGGAACTGTGAATTCCCATGAATGATCTTGGTGGACATGACGGACTCAGATAGTCTCTCACCCTGTTCATTCCGTTCAAGGCCATGGGTCCCGATGTGGAGTTCTTCAGCCGATCTTCTTGGTCCTATCTTGGCATTAAAATCACCGACTCTGATCTTGTAGAAGGTGTGATCTTTTTATAGATCTCCTCCAATTCCATGTAGAATTTCTCAATTTCATCTTCTTTGTATGTGGATGTTGGTGCGTAGGACAATGAAGATAGAAATTGCTAGCAGTGGGCCACATCTCTTCAGGTGTAATCATCCTATTTGGTTTGTTTGGCATTCAAATGAATCAATGTTGACAGCCATGTTCGTGTTGACAAGGACACCAACGCCACCGATGCCTCTTTCGTGGGCATGTTCCCAGGAACAATTCTCTGGTGTCAAATACAGCATGATGCCTCCTCGTCTCGGTCAGACCAATGATGTTGTACTTGATCTTTTGCACTTTCAGCTTCAGATCCTCAATATATGCTTCCGATGCCAGTGTACGTGCATTGAAAGTACATACAGTCATTTTAGTCCTTCTTCGTTTTGGCAGCCTAGGATGGCCATGAAATTTTAGCAGGCACTGCTCCGTTCACCTTTCTTACTGCTGCCATATTAAATGCTCTTTTGGGGTCAGGAAAATAATGATTTCTGTTACTGGATTTGGCATATCGAACATGCATCGGACAGCTTGCCAGGCTTGCCATGCGGGCGCTATATTCTCATTACTTTTTGGGGGCTCTCTCAGAGGGGTGGGTAGAATATTTATGGTAATTTGGAGGTAAATTGCAACGGGAAAGCTGGCTTCTGCTCTTCCGGGTGTACCTGTGTCTTAGGCTCAAGCATTTCTGGCTTGAGATACTCTCCTCTATAGGGCTGGTCTCTGCGTGGTGGGTCCATGTAGGCTGGGTTTCTGACAAGTCAGGCTGGAGACTGGATTAATCTGTGGGCTGGAGACTGGATTAATATGCTGGTTGGAGATCTTACCTGCTGGAGAGTGTGGATTGTGAATATCGCTGACAGCAAGGTGTGGGGATTTCTCTGGGCTCCTGCAAGGCTCCATCAGGATGGTGGACTCGGGTCGGAAGTTGCTCTCGTGGTCCATGGAATGCAGGGGGTTCAGCGGGGATATATCTGAGCAAATCATCTTGTCCATATTTTTTGGCAGATTGCTGTGTTCCTAATTTATAGTTAAAATAAGTCTCTTTTTCAAGCAAACTCAACTTCCTACCCAATATATGGACATATGTAACTCCATAAATAAATATATATGTATATATATATGTATATCTGACTTAGTCTTCAGTGATATTAATAGTGTATGTATTATTGGTTTATGTTATAATTCTAATACATTATTAGCAACTATTTAGCATCTATTTCTCATTCATTCAATAAATGCAGTCACAGATATGAGGACACATAGTTCATATTCTTCCCTTGCTGTTTTTTTTTCTTTTTTTGATCACATCCAGTGATGCTCAGGTTTACTCCTGGCTCTTCACTCAGGAATTACTCCTGGCAGTGCTTGGGGACCATATGGGATGTCAGGGATTGAACCCGGTTGGCCGCATGCAAGGCAAATGCCCTACCTTCTGTGTTATTGCTCCAACCTCCCTTTGCAGTTTTTTGATGGGCATAAAAATTATTAAAATCATACTCAGAGAAACTATGTTTTTAAAAAATCATAAATGTACATTGTTGAGATTAAGGTAAATAAAGGATTAAAAGCACATCAATATAATGTTTCCAACTTGAACAAAGTTTTATATTAATCAGCCAATTAATACGCCTGACAGCCTTGATGCTAGGATAATTGTTATTCTTTAACTGATCATTTTTATTGTTTCAGAATCACTAACAAATAATATTTTTATCACTTCTGTATATTTCTACTATTTTAGTAGGATAATGATAAGAAATAGAATTGGTCCAAGGATATATTGGGCCAAAATATTTAAGAAATACAAGCTGAAATAATTAATTTTCAGCCATCTTTTTTCCAATTCCCCTCCTGTCATGCATAGGCCTACATCCAGCTCTTGATGAAGGAGGCAGGTGCTCCCGAGTCTAACTGGGTGAGCTCCTCTGATTCATGGCCCATGCACCAGAGGGTTGACTATGAGTCCCAGGCCAGGTTTCTGAGTTGTGGAGCTCCATAAAAATCGCTAATTCTATTTTCCATATAGCCATCATCTTGATTCACTAAAATGTTTTGTAAATGAGTGACATGTTTAGTCCCAACTATATTATCAAAAGTATCTCACATTGTCAGGGAAGCCACTGGAGTCCCCAACAGTGCCAGGAAGTGAGTTCCCTTCTACCTCCGAAGCTGGCGGGAATGGATGAAAGCTCAGGAATCTGATGTAGTTTTAAAAAGGGCTTTACTAAACACAGGTTCCAATATACAATCCAAGAGCAGGGAAAACCTCCGGACTCTGGGTTCCCAGTTAGGCCCCAGCCAAGTGTAGGCCAAGATGGCTGCCACCACATGTTGAAGCCCAACAGAGAATGGAGAGGACGGAGAAGTAAAATGCCAAGGGAAGCTGAAATGGCAAAAAAAGGGGTACTTTCTTCTTGCAGCTTATTTTATAGCTAGAAATCCGCTCAAACTCCCCAGCCCGGCCTATTCTGGGCTGGACTATCTAGAGATGAAAACAGGAAAATAGCTCTATAGAAATGTAGCAACTTCAGGAGAACATCTGGCTGTTTACAAGGACCCAGAGCTAATTCAAAAGCCCCTAGCAGAGCTGGGAGGAGCTATAAGCTAAATCTAACTTCCCCTGGCAGGAAGGGTCAAATGTCCTCAGGTAATTTCTCCCAGCACCTCACCTAATGTCTTGAGCCAAGATCTGCCTGGAAATGCCTTTATAGGGTAGAGAAAGGGGTTTCTGAGATGATATGCCTCTGTACCAATGACTATACTAATGCCAGTTAAATATTTTCCAAGCCTTCACAAGAGTCTCCTCTACTTCATGGTAGTTTTGTATTTTAGTCGTCTTTGAGTTATCAGGGAGCCATGCTTGCTTGCTTGGAGGCAAACAGCATTTCTCTCTGGTCTAATTACTTGGAGTTCCAACATGGCCAGGCAAATATGCTGATAAGATCTAGCTAGTCCCACGATGATTGTGGTAGCATGAGAGAATATTTATACCAGTCAGTACAGAATACATGGTCAGATAAACTGCCACATTTAAACTACCCCCCTATCTACGAAGTGACCTGCAGGATGCAATCCGGGCAGATGCAGAGGCTCTTCAGTGTCCTGAAACATCACATATTTTATCCTTGCTCAGAAAGGGTCTCTAGAGCTCAGGCCAGAGAGAACACGCCCTCTCAGAGGGCACAGGCGGGGGCGGAGGGAGACCCAAGGAACGATTGCAGGTTTCTTTGCCGGTTAGGACAAGCATCAAATGATTTTATAATAATTGTGATGGAGGAAGGGGGTCAGGGGTTCAAAATGGGCAGACTACCGCATTGACAAAACAAGTATTTCTTGAATGAAATCATAACCTTTGACAGAAGAGAGAGAGAGAGGTAGGCTTTATCTTTATAAAGACTTAAATCTTTAATGCTCACATTTCAAGAATCTCATTGTGCCCAAGTCGCTCCAACCCCTGGTGTCTGTTTTATCTCTATTTACCAATTAACAACAACCTTATGGTTCTCATCTTAATTTCTTCCTTTCCTATTTTAATAAATCACTGCATATATTTAATTAGATATCATATATTAGGCTTAATAGTAGAATACCATGAGAGTTTACAAATACTGATCTTAAATTTCATAAATTCTTCTTTTGAAATTTGATCTAGTTTCTCTTTGGAAATTCTACTTGTCTGACTTATCCTATGAGAAGAGTCCCACTTTTAATTTGGACAATCTAATGTTCATAAATTTAGGTATTATTCCACCTGATATTTGTATCATCTACTTCTCAATCTATAAAAAAATTTTAGTGGTATAAAATAACTGGATTGTTCACTGTTCCTTGTTGTGAATGTTTTGTTCTGCAACCAGATAAAAACATGGAAAGTTGGTGCTTGAGATCAGTTGGCTAGTGCCGCCATAAACAATTCTAGGAATGAGTTTCTTTAATGGTACACATTAATTTCAAAGCATATTATTGTAGAAGAAAAAGATTATTAAAGAAGTATATCTGAGAGTAAGAGCACTATTTTTTTACTTGAAGTGAAGCTAACAACCAATAAATTTTGTTTTCATTTTCTGGCTTCTGATATTTCGTGTATTAACTAAAATGATGTTTATTCTCATTTGGCATTTGAGACAATATTCAGGTTTAAAATAAGCCTAGAATTTCCTTATTAAAAATGAGTGGTGTTTTTACTGTGTTTTATAATAATAACTTGGAATTTTATTGAGATATGTTTCCGGACACCTTGGCGTCATATTTGCAAGTTCTTTTTTTCTTGTTATTTCAGTCCATTTTAAGCCATTAATTCTCTCATCGTTGCTTCAGTATAAAGCACGTATTAATATAGATTTCTCCCAGGCACTTGCTTTCCCTTCTCTCATCAGCATACGGTGTCCTGCCTTGCCCTGCTTTTGCTCCTCTTTTATGTTGATGCTACTGTACTAAGAAATTAGAGAACACGGCAATCCGAAGGAGATGAGATGCCAGAGTCCTATTAATAATGAACCTTCTCCTCATCGGCCCCAATCTAAATTCTGTCCCCTCCATCCAGCGAGTCTATTAAAGTGCCGCAGAAACCTCCAGTCTGTGCTGCTTCCTTAACCCTCTGGCAACAGATAAATCTCTTGAGAAAAGTCACCCTAAAACTAAGCTCTCTGGACTTTTCTCCCTTCCTGGACCCACATTCACAAGCTTTCACATCCTTGCTTGCTTCTTAAAGCCTTCCACGAAGTCTTTTTAAGAAGATATTAGAAATAGTTGGTCCTGCTTATTCCATTCACTCAGAAAAGAATGGTTTGAATACTTACACCACCGTGGCCAGAAATAGAAGTAATAGATACTTTGGAAGCATGGAAGAACATTGTTCTGGAGAAGCATCCCCGTGCCTAATGTTTCTGAACAGGCCATGCATCATCTGTGGGCATGCAGAGCACTTGGGGAGAATAGTCCGGGCGCTGCCATTCGTTTGAGTCTCACAGGTTAGCTGTTCACTTCAGTTTGCGTCCCCCCCCTTTGCCTTTGCTGCTGTTTTTGCAGCGACTGGGCCTCCCGCACACTCTATGGTTGTGATGCTCTCTGGGGGGACTGGCACAGTTTGTGCCCTGCTTACATGGATGCTAGCCAGGGATTGCACACCTGCCCATGGTGTGGATAGTTTTGTTGTGACATTGACTCAGGCTTGAACTCTTTAGTTGTGCTTGCACATACCTGGCTGGGGTGCACAGGGATTGCACACTCTGGTGCATCACTGGGAATATTTCAAACAATAGGCCTGCCAATACCACATCTGCCACATGTGGTGAGTGCTAGGGATTGAAATTGTAACCTACTTAGAGTGAGAAAGGGTCTAGCCATTGAGTCATCCTGACTATATAAATATACATATATATATATATTTATGATATATATAAAAAATATGTGTGTATATGCATACACACACCTTTCTATCGATAGGTATATATTAGGTATTACTCACTTGATCACTTGAATCCCGTTATTCATCGATTTGCTCGAGCGGGCGCCAGTAACATTTCCATTGGACCCTATCACGTGCCAATGTAGCCCAATGGTATCTGGTTGATTCGGGAATATGAAGAGCCTCAAACCGTTCCTTCAGGGTCTTTACAAGGAAGTCTGACCATCTTGTAGGTGGGTGGCCACGTGATCTTTTGACATCCCGTGGGATCCAGTTGGTAATGGCTCTAGTCCAGCGATTGTCTCCAAATCGCATTACATGTCCAGCCCATCTGATTTTCGATGCCTTGGCAAACGAGACAGCATCCCTGATTCTGGAATAGCGACGTAGGTCAGAACTCCGGATTCCTTCTCTCACTTGAGTGAGGCGCGATATTCCAAGCATAGCTCTTTCGAGATCGAAAGAGCTAGATATTACTATATTGTAATATATAATATTACTATACTAGTAACATATTGTATTTATTGTATCTGTTTATGAAAAGTAAGGGCTTCCACATATAAAGTTAGTATTATGCATCTGCCTTTGGTTCCCACACTATCACTCAATGACTTGTCTAATATATATAAATTTGGTGGAGAGCCTGAGACTAGGGGCCAGCCATATGCAAGGCAGTGCCTCAGCCCCTGTGCACAAACTCTAGCCCTTGCCTAATAGTTTTATGACAAAAATAATGTAGTCAAATGATTTAAATACTTTTCATCACCTGGAATCAATAAAGGTCTAACCAATGCTGTGGCAATTTAGGAATTGTTCCCTCTTAGTAAGACTGATTGCCATTCCATTAACTTATGTAATGGTAGCACCGATAGTGTTTATAGCACTCTCTTTGTTTGGGGTCTTGGAGCTTTTTATACCTAAGCAAAATACAATACCAATACTGTGGGATGAACTAAAGGGAATGCCTTTATTTTATAAAGTGATGGTTGGACAAACAGGAAAGTCAACTAATAATAAACAAGACACAAGTCAGTCAATGATCTGGAGTTGAGTACTAAAAAAACGGGCACGTGCCTGATAGCATAGGCGATGGGACTTCCTGATGATGAGTTATATTACCTGAGCATCAATCGATTGATTTTGATTAAATCTGACATTTCAATATTCTGGAAAGCTTAACTCCACCCCAGACTGTAAAGTCATATGATTGCTAATCATGATGATTTATTTTCTGATTTTAATTAACAGCTTCTATGATCATTGGATTTTAGGCACTAATTATGTTTTTTGCTTGCTTGAAGGCCACCCCCTGACTGTGCTCAGACTGTCCTTCTGTCTGTGTGCTCAGAGTTCATGCCGAATGGCCCAGTGTTATTGAAACCTGGGCCATGGTGTGGAAGGCAAGAGTCTCACTTGCTTTACTCTCTCCACAGCCCAGCCCTGGATGAGTAACAGCATCCAATGGGGGCTGCTTTTAAATATACTAGGAAATTTGTTTTAAAATGTTTTAAACTATTTTATTGTGGTCACAGAGATAGCTCAATGGACTAAGCGTGTGCTCTACATGTGGAAGACCCAGGTTAGATCTCTGGCATCAAAGATCCCCAAGTAATCCATTGAGCACAGAGCTGGGATAGCCCTGTATTTGGGCTCTAAAACAATGCAAAGAAGAATAATACAAGAGTACATAAAATAAAATCCCTTTATTTCACTCATATTTTACTTCTTCTATGCATTTATTCATTCATTTACTCTCTTTTTTCCTCTTCATTTCCATTCTTTTCTTTAATTCTCTCTTTATTTTTTTAACTGAATAATAGACCTTCCCAAGATACTGGGAAATAATTTGTGGATCGGGAACATATGTATCTTAGGGGGCATGAGGGATTTGACTGAGCTGAGGCGAATTCCCACTCCCTTAACTTTCCTTAACAATAAAACCAAGTGAGCTGGAGCTAAGGAGGAGCTCGCATGGGATGGGGCAGGCTCAAGGCCCTGAGTTTGATGTCCAACATCCCATGGTTCCAACATTTGTGTCTGCACACAGAAGGAAAGATATATCTGCATTAGCTGTCTATTCGCATTATATATACATATATATATATATATATATATATATATATATATATAAGTTTTTTTGGGGGTTTCACCTTGGAATATTCAGGACTTATTCCTGGGTCTGCACTCAAGAATTACATCTGGCAGTGCTCACGGTATCATATGGGATGCCAGGGATCAAACCTGAGTCTGTCACATGCAAGGCAAATGACCTCCCTATTGTACTATCACTCCAATCCCAATAAGTTTTATTCTTAAAGGACTTTTGGTTATCTCTCTTTTTATTGCTCTCTCTCCCTAGTACATTTTATGATCTTATTTCAGGGATTTTATTTCACAAAGGGATATAATGTGCTTAGTGAGATTTTTAACATCCATTGATATGCTGATTTTAGTGTCCTTTGGTATAAAAAAAAAGCAGCTTGAAGTTCTGGGAAGATTTTCCCAATTCCTTATTGATTACTTCTTCCATTACTGTGCTTTATTTTGTTTTGTATACTTAGAGATTGGAGCTCTTTCATGTTTTTTCTTTTCACTTGCATCTAGCTGTTCTAAGCTTTCGGTTACATCCTAACTTTTTAAGTCAATATTTTTGTTTAAATTGAAATTTCAGTTCATATCATATTTAAATTTCCTATCATACTTATAATATTCATTAGTCAGTTATGCTTCTATTTTATTAATTTTATGATTATTTGATGATAATATTCATCATCAAATAATAATGATAATAAATAATGATAATAATGTTTATGAGTGCTTATAGGTAATAGGCACATTATAACTGTTCTAAATAGGTAGATATATATGTTCCTGATCCATAAATTGCTTCTGCTTCTTTCATATATTTCTGGATTAATTCTTTCATCTTTGACAATTCTGATAAAAAATATTTTTTCAACTTTCTGGTGCATAGCTATGATGTGGATCTTTGTGCATAGAAGTAAGTTTAGCTGAAAGTTGGTGCAACAGTGTTATAGGACACATACTATGTATGCTACCAGCCTGGGTTTGAACCCCGGCATGATGTATGGTCCCACAAGCCCATCCTGTAGTGATCCCTGAGCACAGGGCTAGGAGTAAGCCCTAAAAAATGCCAGTTGTAGCCCCAAAACCAAAGTAAATAGGGCTATCTGTAAAGGTGGCTCCTTAGAGGTAATCTGGTAAGTGTATAATTTTTAGTAGACTATAAAATGCTATTCTTTTAGGATGAAAAGTGAAAATCACCTGACTACTTAGAGGTGTGAAGGGAAGCTTCAGATTGTTTAATCATGACTCTTATCTGACTCTCCCAAACATCCCACTTGTCTCTGAAACTATTTGTTAGCTCAATAAATAAACCTTTCTGGAATTTCACCTTGGAGTTCCACTTGCTCCTTTCTAGTTTTGTCTATAATTATTTTCACGTTAATTGTTTTCTTCTATACTTGTTTTACTCATCTAACTTAGTTATTATCTTAACCTCTTTAGTCTTCCCCAATCTCATGATATCTCCCATCTGTTGTCACCCTCTCTCCTGTTCTCTTTCTTTGTCTGCTTGTTTGTTTATAGAATTGTGTGCCTTTAATGCCCACATGCTAGAGTTGCAAAAAGGAGAAAAGAAAAATATTTTTCTCAATTCAATGTATTTGTTTATTGAGAAAATTGCAGTTGATTTCAAGATCAAGAGTAGTTAGATCTATTGATGTGAACAGTAAACATTTCATTCTTAAGAACAAAAAGTAAAATTTTAGACCATTGAGTCTTAAATTTTAACATCTCTACCTTCCTTCATACTCAGTAAGTCTTGCTACCAAAGTGCTTAAAAAGCATATAATGAGACTGAGAAATAGACTATACTCTTATTCTCACTGAGTTTCAATAACACATGTGTGTATATATGTTTGTATGTATTTTCTATCTGTAGCCATCTGTAAAGTGGAGGCACCATTATAAAAAATAAACTGAAATAGAATGACTTTTTTTTAAAGAAAGATCAGGCTAATCATAAGATATACTTATCAAGTTTAGTATGCATTTGCAAATTATGTTTAGGGAAAGATATAAAAGTAGTTTATTAGGATTTTCTCTATTTTCATAGATTTTGGAAAAATAGATATTTCTTTTGTGCGATTTTTCTTGATTCAGTTCACTATCAAGTATCTCCAAATTTCTGTACTTTTTCTTTCCTTGCTTTATAATTTTCTTGGAAGTCTCAATCATGTCTATAACTGACCAATTACCAGTATGTAAGAACTTTTCAAATTAAAAATTCTAATCTCGTTCAATTCTCAGAGCAACATAACTACATTCCAGTTCCTCTCTAGATACTTGGATCCTAATTATTTTTCATCACCTCAACTTATATCAGAGAATGCTATTTTTGTCACAAGTTGGATGTGACTATACATGATAAGCAGTTTTTCTGTACTTCATAAAAGATCTTTGAATATATTCTGCCCCGCCCCCTCACTCCCAGAAGAATCCTTGCTTATTGCCTTCAGGAAAAAGGAGTAGAAATACCTATTCCATCCTTCCCAAGAGTGCACACAGCATATGTTTGACCACGTGGAATCCTGAACGCAAGATAAAAACCAAACATTGGAAGGCTGCTACCGGTGGAGAGAAACAGATGCAGTGGAGACCTCACGGCAGCCTGGCTTGGTGAGCAGACCCCTGTATTGCATTTGCACATGATTCATGCTCAGCTGAAGTCAGGCTCCAAAATGCAAGCACTTGTGAACAGAAAGAAACAAAGGTCCCTCTCTTTAGGTAAAGGACCATGAAAGCAGCTTCCTAGCAAAGCAAACGCTTTTCTGTAGCAATCACAGTCATCCAGAGAAATACCACTGAAAGACTGAGCACAACTCAGCAGCCAATACGAAGTGGGTCTTTAGGCGTCTCCTTCTGTGGTGTCCAAGTTGTGTAAGCTACCCTGCAGCACAGTTCAATGAGGGTCAGATGGAGGATATGAGTCCTTGCTTCATCCAGAAAGGCCTTGGATAGGCGTGCACGCACACACACACACACACACACACACACACACAGAGTGATATCCAAGACTCTCATGACAAGATAAAGCAATCACAAGCACCCCTCACTTATGGATCTGCAGAGAGCAGCATTTAGGAAGCAGAAAGGAGGAACACAGGTTTCTCCCAATCTCAAAAGTCTCAACCACAGCTTCTGGGAAGCCAGACTCTCCCCACCGTCCCTCCTTGACAAGGAGCCCAGGGTCATGCAGAGGCAAAACTCCCTGTCCTAGAGCTTGGTGGCACTGTGACACTTTCCCCCTTAGCTGCAGTTCTGCCCAAACCTAGCATTTCAGTCAGACTCGGAGTGATCACAGTAGAACACACTAAATATCCAGATTTCAACAGAAAATTGCTCCTCAAGCCAGATGCCAGGGGGGTGTCAATTTCAAAGATACTCAAAAGAGGTCAAAGTGAGATGACCTAGAGGATTATCTGGCAGGTTTAAGACTGTCACAAAGGCTGGCAATAGGCCAGGAGTTAAGGTACTTTCCTTGTGCCTGGCCACCCTGAGTTGGATCCCTGCATCACACACGGCCCCCAGACACCACCCAGAGTAAGTCCTGAACACAGGCAAGGGTGGCCTCAAACCCAGGATACTGAGATAAGTAAACAAAACCACCAGAAACTGCTTCCACAAGAGTTACAGAGACATTTCTAAAACCAAAGTATATAGTGAGGAGAAAGCAAAAACAGGAAGAATCCAATGGCAATATTGATATTTATAAAAATACAGTAACTGGTATAGTGACTTCAAAGGATGGGGTCAATAATTAGAAAAGACAGAGAAAGTATTCTTGAGCCCGGAGTAGGAAAATATAAACTACCTATTTGAATTTCAGAGATAATTTGAACAAAAAAGAACCTTGAAACCTCTGTTGATTGTAACATAATGCTTCTTTGCTTCTTGTAGCCATAGTAGGGAAGAAAAAAGGCCAAGAAGAAAAATTATATGACTATGTAACTCAAGGCAGAAAAAGCACTTGAGATCATGAAAAACATGAAAGGAGAGTAACATCTATATCTAGAATATCTACAAAGCAAGCTATAGCAGAGTTATATATACTTAATGATAAAATATTAAATGTCTTTACCCTAAAACTTAAAAATAAGAATAACATCTGCTAATACCACTCTTGTTGCATATCAGACTGAAAGGATTTGCCAGTACAATATTTTAAGAGAAATAAAGGACATAAAAGCAAAATAATGAAACTGTCCCTATTAGAGATGATATGATTATCCTTACAGGAAATCCCCCAAAAAATTACCTAAAGAAACATCTCAGAATTTACAGGCAAGCTTAGCAACTTTGAAGGATATGCAATAAATGTTCAAAAAATAATCTGCATTTTTATGTTCCAGCAAAGAGTATGTGCACTCCATCTTTTCAGTTATAAGCCAAATGTTGAAAAAGTAAATATTTTGATATAAAATTAACATAGCTATATAGAACTTATATGTTGAAAACTGATTAATCAAAGGAGAGACAGGATAAGAGAAATACCAAATAGCATGCTCTGATAATTACAAGGCTTATTATGGGGGAGGGAGTGGGGGACTTCTGTTATGTTTCTGGCTCTATGCTCAAGTGACCCCTGGTGGTTCTGTGGGGTCAGGGGACAGGGTGCTGATGTATGGTACCACGGATCAAACGAGAGTGAGACAAGGTCACACAAGTGCCTTACCTTTGTACTCTCTCCCCGACTTCAAGACTGACATAGTAAAAATGCCTCCTGAAATAGTATGAAATGCATATTTGATCTATGTCCTGACTCCCACCTCAGAGCTCCTAAACCCTTGAAATCTCCTGAGTTGTGCAGGTGTAATGGTTATTACATGGGGTCATGATAAACACCTGATCAGGTGTAATGGTTATTACATGGGGTCATGATAAACTCCTGATCAGGTGTAATGGTTATTATATGGGGTCATGACAAACTCCTGTGCAGGTGTAATGGTTATTACATGGGGTCATGACAACTCCTGTGCAGGTGTAATGGTTTATTACATGGGGTCACGACAAACTCCTGATGAGGTGTAATGGTTATTATATGGGGGTCATGACAAACTCCTGTGCAGGTGTAATGGTTATTACATGGGTCATGACAAACTCCTGTGCAGGTGTAATGGTTATTACATGGGGTCATGATAAACTCCTGATCAGGTGTAATGGTTATTACATGGGGTCATAATAAACTCCTGATCAGGTGTAATGGTTATTACATGGGGTCATGATAAACTCCTGATCAGGTGTAATGGTTATTACATGGGGTCATGACAAACTCCTGTGCAGGTGTAATGGTTATTACATGGGGTCATGATCAACTCCTTTCTGATACACTTGAATTTAAGCAGAACACTTGGAGGGGGGAACAGTTTGCCAGAGGCAGCGTTCTTATGTTTATAGCATTGGAACATTCCCAACTCGACTGAAAATCAGAGAGAGAGAGGATCTTGAAAACTAAGGCGAAAGCAGAGTTACTAGACCTGACAATTAAAAGATATTCAATTCAAAATTAGAAAGAAAGGAAATAATCAAACTTAAATTTTTCTCTGCAAAATTTTCTTTGCAAACCTGTTGGGAGAAAATATTTGAAACTACTTGTGACAAAGCACTGCTATCGGGAATACAGAAGGATCTTTAAAATTCAGATTTAAAAATTTCATCCAATTATAATATGGGCAAAAGACATGAAGAAATATTTAAATGAAGCTAGAAATAGGATAGTGTACATTATAGGTGACATATCTCATATCCTCCACATGATTCCTGTGTTTTTCTCAATGAAAGACGTGCATGTGTCTCCTAGGGCTTCCAGTTACCTTCAACACAGACTGGTGGCATGAATAGAAGAGATTTACTGCTATTTTGGATTCTAGGAGTGTGGGACCCCAGTGCAGCCTGGGTGGCGCTGGTGCAGCTCTCTTCAAACTCCGTCCCACAGGCTCACATGACCTAGGCCAGTGTCAGACAGACAACACCCACTAGCCTCCTTGCTTTCCCATCTGCCCTGGTGCAAATCCCACTGTTGCATGGCCATTCTTTCTTTTCTTTTTCCAGACCAGTTATCCAAACAGTCATTCTAAGGTTAGAGGATTAGCCTGGCCCCTGCGCCAGGATGACATGCAAATTCGTGAAGCGTTCCATATTTTTAATTGTTAAAAGTGCTAAAAAAAACTTTCAAAATTCGGTTGTTGAAACAACAAAAGACAGATACCTTTACCATTATTCACCTTAAATCTGTCTTAAGAAGAGCTGCTGGAAAACACTGATGCAGACTCAATAACCAGTCAAGCCACCTAAGTAAAAATTAATTATAAATGAGTAGCAGGTCAAAAACACCTAATTTCTTTCAATACAGGTCTAAAAATACCTAATTTCTTTCAACATAAAGTCTTAATTTTAAATTGCAAACTGCTGTTCTAACCTCCCAGATTGGTTCATTTGTTTAATAATGAAAATCTTGCTTTGCAGCCTGTTGAATATGGTCCATCTTTAATAACAATAATTTTGCTTTGCAGCCTGTTGATCTTGGTTCATCTTTAATAAAAATAACCTTGCTTTACAGCCTGTTGATACTTTAGCTGGAGATATCCCCTTTCTTTCTTAAAAAATTACTGCCTTGGAGTGAGTTTAAAGGTAAAAGCACCTAATAACCCTCCAAAAGAAGGTACCATAAAATATATATATATATATTTTTTTTCTAATGTCTAAGTGTTTTGTTTAATGTCTAAGTGTCTTAATGTTTCCTTGCTGCCCTGAAGTGTTTAAAGGTGAGAGGACCTGAATAATTCTCAAGGAGAAGATATTTTGTAAGAATGTTCTAAGGTTTTTTATGTATAGAAATGACTAAGAAGTTTTCTAATGTTTCAAGAAACATGAAATGGGTTCCCGTTGTATGATGTTCAGTGTCAAGGTTTTAAAACTTAATGAGTTTTCTAATGTTCTGTTTACAGGTAAAAAAAAAAAAAAAAAAAGGAGAAAAAGGGGTGAACTCCAAGTATAGTGCTCTATAACAAAATCTGCTAACAACTAATAAAATTTTTTTTTAGTGCTTTGGTTAAAAGGTTCACAGGAAAAGAACTTGGATGCTGCAAATTCCTTCTAATGTGCGCAAGGCTTTGGACTCTGATCACAGTGCTCCTTACAAAAAAGTTTGCTAAGTCAATGAAAAATTGCTTTTCTAATGACTCGGTTCACAGGATAACATATTGGAATGCAGTAAACTTGTGCTACAGTGCTCAATACTCTGAGACTCCTAAAACAGTGCTCACTAAAATTTAATAATTAGCCGAAAATAATTTTTCACAATGATCTATTCACAGGAAATGACACTTCCTCACCATCATTTGCCGGCTTTATATTCATGAAGCGCTTGATTCGTTACCATTTATCACCCTACATGGGTCATATATACAGCTGTAATATATTGATCGATCAAATGTGTGTGTGCGTGTGTGTGCGTTTGGTGGCCACCATTATGTTTGTGATTAATGTTGTGTCTATGTTATGTCTCAACTACTACCTTGTCAATTTCTGACCACTACAAACCTCTATTAAATTCATCACCTCCACTGCTGATCCACTCGACTCATCAATTTTGAAATCATCAATTGTCATACTTATTTCCCCTGCTCCACCCGTGTTGGAGCTTCCTTATGTTCTTCTCTCCATCCCAGAGTTGGATCCCTGCCAAGCCTTAAAATCTCTATTTGTGATTAATCTCAAAAAGTGTTTTTTTCTCGCCTAAAATTAAGCTACAGGTACAGTTACCGGTGCCAGTGTCCACTTGCTGAAGAAGCCCTGAAAGACGCCCACACCGATGTTCTGGACACCTTTCCAGTGCTCAAGACTCCTGTTCCAAAGTTCAAGATATTTGTTCCAGTGTTCCTGAGACCCGATCCAGTGTTCCTGACAATTCAATGAGTTCCTAACCGCTGCTCTCCAAAGACTCATACTCATATGATCACCGCTATTGCTGTTTCAGAAGTAGCCCCACAGACTTTATTCTAGACACCCAACTTTACATAAAATATAGCAAATTGACTCTCACAAATTATGGACAGTGCAAACTATAGTCCGTTATAATCAGACAGCTAGAAACTCTTTGTCATGAACTTTGCTTTGGGTCCAAAAACAAGTTAGGATCCTAAAGTAACATGTATTATCATTTTGTAATTGGAATTGTTTTTTCTTATCTTAATTTTCTGTACCTTACTAAATATTTTGTACTTTTTCAATTTTTATTAGTAAACTATTCAGGGGGAGTTGTTGTAGGACTCCTCTAAGAGCCTCTGCATCTGCTCTGGAGTGCCTCCTGCAAATCACTTCGTAGATAAGGGGGTAGTCTAAATGTGGCAGTTTATCTGACCATGTATTCTGTACTAGCTGGTATAAATATTCTCTCATGCTACCACAATCATCGTGGGAATAACTAGATCTTACCAGCATATTTGCCTGGCCACGTTGGATCCCTAAGTAATTAGACCAGAGAGAAATGCTGTTTGCCTCCAAGCAAGCAAGCATGACTCCCTGATAACTCAAAGGCAACTAAAATACAAAACTACCGTGAAGTAGACAAGACTCTTGTGAAGGCTTGAAGAAATATTTAACTGGCATTAGTATTAATCTTTGGTACAGAGACATGCCATCTCAGAAACCCCTTTCTCTACCCTATAAAGGCTTTTCCAGGTAGATCTTGGCTCAAGACATTAGCATATAAAAGACATTAGGTGAGGTGCTGGGAGAAATTACCTTAGGGCATTTGAGCCTCTCTCCCCGGGAAGTTACATTTAGCTTACAGCTCCTCCCAGCTCTGCTAGGAGGCTTTGAATTAGCTCTGAGTCCTTGTAAACAGCCAGATGTTCTCCTGAAGTTGCTACATTTCTATAGAGCTATTTTCCTGTTTTCATCTCTAGATAGCCAGCCCATTCTGGGCTGGACTGGGGAGTTTGGGCAAATTTCTAGCTATAAAATAAGCTGCAAGAAGAAAGAAGCTCTCTTCCCCCCTTTTTTTTGCCATTTCGGCTTCCCTTGGCATTTTGCTTCTCTGTCCTCTCTATTCTCTGTTGGGCCTCAACATGTGGTGGCAGCCATCTTGGCCTACACCTGGCTGGGGCCAAGCTGGGAACCCAGAGTCCGGAGGTTTTCCCCTGCTCTTGGATTGTATATTGGAATTTGTGATAATAAAAGCCCTTTTAAAACTTCATCGGATTCCTGAGTCTTCATCCTTTCCCCTCCCGGCTCGGAGGTAGAAGGGAACTTGCTTCCTGGCACTGTTGGGGACCCCAGCGGCATCCCCCGACAGAATGGGGATAGAATTCCATAAATAATAGAATGTAAGACTATTTAGTTTTGTGTTTGCTTGTTTTCTTTTGGGAACACAACAGCTATGCTCAGGGTTTACTCCTGGCTTGGTGCTTAAGGACCATCCAGGTGATGCTTTGAGTACCAGATGTGTTGCTGGGAGAATAAATCCTGATCAGTCAATGCAAGACAAGCACTGCACTTTAGTTCCAGCCCCTGGGATAAAACCCTGAAAGATACTCAACATCATTCGCCATCATGTATTTTAATAATGAATGGCATAGAAATTATGATGTAATGCAATTCGATGTAGAGAATAATAGTCTGCCATTTAAAAAATGCAAAAAATACATTTTCAATTTTCGGCATCAAAAATCAGATGAGGGGCCGGAGTGATAGCCCAGCAGTAGGGCGTTTGCCTTGCACGCGGCTGGCCTGTGCCGGCCCGGGTTCGATCCCCGCATCCCATATGGTCCCCCGAGCACCGCCAGGAGTAATTCCTGAGTGCAGAGCCAGGAGAAACCCCTAAGAATCGCCGGGTGTGACCCAAAAAAAAAAAAAAAAAATCAGATGAGCTGGACACATAATGGAATTTGGAGATGACCACTGGAATAGAGCTGTTACCGACTGGATCCCACAGGATGTCAAAAGATCCTGACATGGCCGCCCACCTGCAAGACGGTCAGACTTCTTCGTCAAGACCCTGAACAAACAGTTTGAGAATCTTCTTATTCCTGAACAAAACAGATGCTACTGGGCTATACTGGCACGTGATAGGGTCAAATGGAAATGTTACTGGTATACGCTCGAGCAAATTGGCGAATACCGGGATGTCAAGTGATCAAGTGATCAAAACTATATTGCAAATATAACATAATTGAGACAAAATGCATATAGACTTAAATGACTAATTAAAGCTGACAGATTTGTTTCTTATTTTTCCAAAAATCAGTAACAAAAGATAGGGAAAGCTTCATAATTAGCTTCTGTCAGCCCTTTGTTCAAGCAAAGGGAGGCAACAAGTAGCTATGGGGAAATGATGCACGTCTTTTCATGGCAGATTTTTTATTGCTTACTGTTAGAAATTTTGTATTTGGAATTATTTGCATACATATCATGTATAGATCATATATATCACATATATGATCTATACATAAATAATAAATTAAAATATGTCCATATTTAATATATATACATATATGATAACTTAAAATATGGCCCAATCTATAGGGCAAGGTGATGAGGACAAAAAGCTACAATGTTATTACAGATTGGGACAGATGTTGCAATTGGGTGACTCTAGTACGCTTTTTAAAATCCTCTTTTTCCTAAATATTTTATGAGTTGCATTAAATTTTCCAGGTAATTGCCTTTATTCTCTGCAGGGTAGTTATTATGGACTTGGCCCTGTGCTTGTTGATTTTACCTACCTACTTGCGTGCCGATAAAGCAGTCATTGTGAGCAGCGAAGCGACAATGGCCCACAGGTAATGATTCATTTCTCTGACCCCTTGAGAAGACCCTGTCCTGTGCCCGGGACCAGTGTCTGTCCACAGGCGACAGCAGCACTCGGCAACTCTGGTCTTCAAATCAGCAGCTTGTAGTTGTGCATAGAAAACTAATTAAAAAATGTACCAAGTTCATTTCTAAAAACTACAGATTCAAGGCTGATTAAATTGTATGTGTTTTTTTCTTCCAAGTGGCTTGAGGAAAGAATTTGTTGAAGTTGAACTAAGTGTAAAACACAATTGCTCCTGTTTACTGTGGTCAAGCTCTAATTTGCAACTAGGATTTCAAAGAAGCAAGTCGCTAATCGGTAGGTCCGTGATACATGCTTTATAGCCACTCCAAAATGTGGTCATAAATAGTTAGGCAATGGAATCCTTGAAAAGATATGGAGATAATTTCATCTATGAAATGAAAAGGACTATTTACTATTTATCTTATAAACTTAATATAAACAATTTACTATTCAGCTTACTACTTTTTTAAGTTAGAATAACAAAAATAAATTATTGGTGATCATAGGTTATAAAAGGACAAAGCAAAACTAGAAATATGCATACAGTTTACATCTTAGGAAATCCTTGCATCTGTCCCCGTGCTAGCAAATCATTCTTATGATAATGAAACCCTGTTTCATGCAAGCTTATTAACTGTATTCCATAACTAGAGTTATTCTTCCTTTGATCAAAATTTAAGATAAATGTCAGAGATGCTAGTATGTGGGATTTTTCTATTGTCTTATTAAGTTTCTTTTTAAAAAAAAAACAATACATCTGACCATTTTATATAATACACAAATTATTTGGCCATGGATTCTTTTGTGTAAGAAACGATGGCACATATTAAAGAACATCAATCTCCCCATTTTGATGACAGACCCAAAGTTTTCAGAGAGAAGTAAAAAAATCTTAAAGACTAATTTATTTTTAAAAATCTACATGAAGTTTTAATACTTAATAAATAGGTCAATTGAGACTATCACACTGTTCCTAAATATGAGGGAGAAAATATTAATTCTGGGGTTGTAGAGATATTAGAGCTATGAGTTTGCTTTCCTTGATATTAGAGCTATGAGGATGCTTTCCTTGATATTAGAGCTATGAGGATGCTTGCCTTTATATTAGAGCTGTGAGGATGCTTGCCTTGATAGGAGAGCTGTGAGGATGCTTTGCCTTGATAGTAGAGCTGTGAGGATGCTTGCCTTGATAGGAGAGCTGTGAGGATGCTTGCCTAGATAGTAGAGCTGTGAGGATGCTTGCCTTGATAGTAGAGCTGTGAGGATGCTTGCCTTGATAGTAGAGCTGTGAGGATGCTTGCCTTGATAGTAGAGCTATGAGTATGCTTGCCTTGATAGTAGAGCTGTGAGTTTGCTTGCCTTGATAGTAGAGCTGTGAGGATGCTTGCCTTGATAGTAGAGCTGTGAGGATGCTTGCCTTGACAGTGGAGCTGTGAGGATGCTTGCCTTGCATGATACATGGGTCAGTCCTCGGTGCTACACAGGACCCCTGATAACTGTCAGGAGGGGGCTCTGAGCAGAGTCAGAAATGATCTTGAGCACTGCTCTTGTGGGTCCAGAACAAAGCAAATGTTTAATATCTCCTCTTTCTGCATGTATAGTCAAAGCATATGCATGTGCATGAATTTAAAAGAATAAAGGGCTTAATGGTAAATTAAAAATAATAATTATGGTGTTGTATGTTTTGAAGTGATATTTGTGGCAACAAAAAGAATATTTTGAAATTGACTTGGGTAGGTTTTATAGCCCATAAACCTTTAAATCTTTAGGCTCAATGTTTCCATAGATTTTTCTAGGCCCTTCTACTATTAATTGTTGCCCCAATTGGCACAACTAAGCGGGGAACATACATATGTGTACATGTATGTATACACACATAAAATGTATTTATGTATGTATACATATATTTCTAATCATATATTTGTGTATGGTATATATACACATGCATATATGTGTATGCTATATGTTCATATTCTCTACATGTATGTAGAAATATATACTCATATATGTAGATACACATATTTACATATATGTGTATATATAGATATATACACACAGTGAGTTAAATGACATGTATACTTCTTGGTTCTCCCTTTTCTACAATAAGTCTTGCTTATTATTTATATAAAATACTTTGCATTTTCTGGTCTTTCCCCCTCTCTCCCTCCACTTCTTGATAGTCAGCATTATCCGTGTTCTTTAGAAAACCAGGAGTAGTATTAGGGAGAGAGATTCATGAGTATTTGGAGGTGACAGGTGAAATAATTTTGCCCTTCAATGACATAAACTTTAACACTATGATAACTGCCTAAGCTTTAATAAAAATAAATGTAAACAAATATGTGAACTATACAATGAAAGCAAGCGCATTTCCTGTTTGATTTCTACCCAATGCTGCAATCAATTTTTATTGGCTTATGTTTTGAATGCACATGCCATCTGAAAGCATATGCACACATTAAGCATTTGTCCTGGATTCATTAAAAGTCAGCAAAATAGTTCACATTAGCTAAGAAAATTAAACAATGACTTCACATTAAAAGGTGATATTTCCACTGTTGAGAGAGGCTGTGAACTTCCCTCTGCAGTGACGATCAATCTCAGCTTCAGATGGGGGTTTTGCTGCTTCAGTTCTTTTTAGGCTGTGTCATTAGTTGAAATAACTCCCCAAGGCTTATTTACACTTTAAAGATTTTTTTCAATGCTTAAAAAGAACATTTTCTAATAAAATCCTCTACCCTGAAAACTAAAGTAATCAGTGTATCTAAATTTGTGTTGGCTCCATCTATTATTGAAAGCACTGTTACCCAGAATTCCCAGCTAGTGGTGGGGATTCTCGACACTGCAAGCTGTCTGTCTCCAGTTCCAGACCTGCTGCTGTGTTGGGTCTCCTCTCTTGGTGCCTTGCTGGCTAAATAATTCCAAAACCCTTCACAGAGGCTTTGCCAGGCATTTCCATGGCCAACGTCAAACCAATTGTAACGCTGATAGGTTTACATGCCAGCACTATGTGGCTTCAAGCAAGCCTGAGTTCCTTAATAGTGGACTCCAGCGTATACTCTATGCACCACTAGTGTGACCCCAATCCTCCCCATCACCCTTCAAGGTACACACAGACACACACTCGCATACATATAATTAGGGCTTCTACTGTTTTTTATTATATTGACCTTTTTGATATAATGTGTGTACTGCTATTAACTTTGTAACTGACTCTCTACCCCAGTCACAGGAAAAAAGGTATCTTCTCTAGAAAATCGGCCATGGCATTGTAAAATTTAGGTTTGATGGTTTACACATCATGTATGATTGATTTCATTTGACAATTGGGTTTAGTGATCAGAAGACGTTACTGGTTTGCCATTCTCATAATAACTTTTTTTTTGCTTTTTTGGGTCACACCCAGCAATGCTCAGGGGTTACCTCTGGCTCTTCACTCAGGAAATACTCCTGGCAGTGCTCGGAGGACCACATGGGATGACGAGGATCGAACCTCAGTAGGCTGCATGCAAGGCAAACGCCCTATCCGCTGTGCTGTCTCTCTGACCCGCATAATAACATTTTGATATTAAATCAGTAATCTTTAAAAAGTATAGCTATTGATCTATGTTAGCCAGAATATTCAAAATAGTTTCAATGTCAAATAGAATGATTAAAAATTACCTCAAACATAGCATCTAGTATTGGGTGGGGTCCATCTATTATTGCTTATAAACTCTTTTTTTTTTAATATGGGCTGATGGAGAAAAATGGAATAGTAGGCGTCTTCTGAGGTGACTGTAAGGTCACCTTATTGATTTTTCTATTCCCAAACTATATGTCTCTAAACCTCTGAGCTCTTAGCTTGATCACTGTCACTGTCATCACTGTCTTCCCGTTCATCATCGATTTGCTCGAGCGGGCACCAGTAACATCTCCAAATGTCCTGCCTCATGCAAGTAGAGCCCAAGGACACCTGCTTGCTCCAGGAACATAAAGAGCCTCAAACCATTCCATCAGGTCATGGGAATGAGGTCTATAATTGTTACTGGTATCTGGCATATCAAATACGACACGGGTAGCTTGCCAGGCTCTGCCGTGCGGGTAGCATAATCTTGTAAGTCATCTCAAAATCCAGCATTTATTGATGAACCGCACAGCCACTTACAGCCGCGCAAGCCGGGCTGTGATAGACTGGTCTGCTGGGTGGAGTTCTGATGAGGGGGAAGTCCGGATGTGGAAAATGGAGGTCCTCATGGAGTGGAGGGTCGTCTCACGGTGGTATAATAAAATTTTTTTTAAAAAGTGTGACAACAAACCAAAACACAAAGAGGGACTGGAGAGATAGTACAGCAGGCAGGGCACTTGTGTCACACTCAGATTTGATCCCCAGCACGCCATATAGTTTCAGAGCCGAACCTGGAGTAACTCCTGAGCATCGCCAGATATGCCCCCTCCAAATAAAAACAACTAGGAGAGAGAGCAGGAGACACAGCTCAAAGGATTAACGGCAAATTTTGCATGCCTGGAGGCTCAGGTCCCCAGAGCATTGCCAGAAGTGGTGCCCTGAGCACCAAGAAAGGAAGAGTCCATTAGCACCACCAGGTGTGGCTCCCCCTCGAAAAAGCATATACACACACATACACACAAACACATACATATATTAGTTCTTATGCGACCCTTTCCTATGGACGAGTAAAAGAGCCACTCTTTTTTTTTTTTTGCTTTTTTCATTTTTCAATTTTTATTTAACTTTGTAACTAGGTTGTGGTTTACAATGCTATAATGATGGTTCCCGGGCACACGATTGCAGCATCACACCCATCACACCATCACCAGTGTGCCACACATCCCTCCCCTCCTTTCCCACCCACCTTTTCCAATCCCCCACCCAACTCAGTTTTGTGGATCAGTTCTCCTGCCTTTGGGCCTCTGTTGCTCTCTTGCTGTGCATCTTTTTGGAACTCCGACCTAGGAGAGAGAGATCGTTCTATGCCAATCCCTCTCCTTCTGACTTCACTCAGCACATTAT
This sequence comes from Cryptotis parvus, assembly GCA_021461705.1. Classification (NCBI taxonomy): domain Eukaryota; kingdom Metazoa; phylum Chordata; class Mammalia; order Eulipotyphla; family Soricidae; genus Cryptotis; species Cryptotis parvus. The sequence goes on along the minus strand of JAJIBD010007890.1, from coordinate 44,492 downwards.
CCTTTTTTTTTTTTTAGGGGTCACACCCAGAGATGCTCTGGGGTTACTCCTGGCTCTTCACTCAGGAATTACTCCTGGCGGTGCTCTTAGCTTGATATTATATTATTTAGAAATCATCACTTATGCATGTCTACACAGATACCCTTCTGCCTCATTTGAGGTTGATTTCAGTGATCTAAATGGTGTAGGAGTGATTTGCTAGGTCTTGATATTGTTTCATTGCCATCTCGTGAAGCTAATGTGAAATCACTTTAGATAACACCCGTGATTGTCTCGAATCATTCAATATTTAAATTAAGAAACCTCTTTGCGTGTTCCTGAGATCTCTTAATTAAACGACCTTCCAGTTGTCCCTAGTTTTGCCTATTTAAAGAACAAGCCTACAATGTGGAAGAAAGGTTTAAAACATAATGTTATTTAAGTTCTTACCTTTTCCTTAATCTTCTCTCCTTATTAAATAATCTTTCATTGTACTTCATTGAGTCTTAAGAGTGCACATTAGTTAATCACAACATATCAAGCTCTTTAATTAAATTTATCTGCAAGACACAGGAAGTTGATCCCGCTGGTGAACAGAGATCAAAAGCTGACATCTCACAACTGCCTCATTTTCCAAATCTGAGGGTGACTTCTCCAAGTGGCCAAATGAGGCTTCCTTGTACTTTACAATTTTGTTAAATTACTGTAGATGAGATGAACTGAATTCGACACATTTCACATGTTCATTGTGAAGAATCAGATCTTCCTGGTAACAGAATACCACGTTGATCAAGGAATCTGCAAGTTAGAGTTCTACAAAACAAATCCAATATCCTCATAGGACTGAGAAGGCTGGGTGGGACCTTAAGAAACTAAGTAAGAAAGAGCAAGCAGCAGGTACCGTTACTGCATTTTACTTTGTATGTGGGATTCCAAGGTGGGGGCTTTGGGAAGCTTTGTGTGGTGAGCACAAAGCCCTTGGGAATGGAATTCATGGCTTTAGAGAAGAGACCCTGTCTGCCTTGTGAGGATACAGGAGTGGGAGACCATGTTTGCATGAGAAGGCGGGACCAGATGGAAGGAGTGAGTATGCTCCTGATCTCAGACGCCCTGTTCTCTGAGACTGGCTGAGTAGAATCTGTGGGGGGTTTGGTAGAGTGACAGGAGAGAACCAAGGCAGCTGCTCTTGAGCTATTTTCGATACAGCAGGAGCTAAGGAGGAAAACAGCATGTCTCAGGTAGCTAATCACACCCAAGGAATAGGTAGCCAATCAGAATGTAGAAGGGGATACCTGGGGTGGGATTTGGCAGCAAGTAAAAGGCAACCTATGTTTCTCCTCCTCTGTCTCTGTCTCAGTCTCTGTGTCTGTCTGTCTCTGTCTCTGTCTCTGTCTCTGTCAGTCTCTCTCTCTCTCTCTCTCTCACCAGTTGCTCCCAACCAGCTCCCTCCTCTCTCCTTGGATCAGGCAGGGTGGCAGGGTGGCATGCCCAGGTACAGGGCCCAGTATGGATAGGTCATGGAAGGCAAGGCAAGGGATGCTACAGGTATGGGCCATGCTCAGAGGCCCAGGTTACGGTAGGGCTTGGATGCCCAGGATAGCCCAGGTTCAGGCAGGGCACGGATGCCCAGGGAATGGCAAGGTACCAAGCATAGGTGTCTCACCCAAATGTACAGGGTAGAGGCGGGAGACTAAGGAAAGTTGTAACAGGACAACAGATACTGCTGGCGTACAGTTGGGGAGTCCCAGCGGCAGGCACTGAGAGAGCAGAACAGGAACAGGACCAGCCCATCATTGTGGGATGTGAACAGACTGCTTGGGACAGGACCAGGAATTTGATCACGGGAAACAGAGAGGCCAGGCATTTGGTGAAGAGACCTGGAATCCTCTGTACATTAAACTAATTTTCAACCTTCTGAGTTTTGAATGTAATTCATTCATATAATCTTCAAGAACCCACCTGTGGCTTATTTTATTCCATAGAAAATCATCAGCTGTTCAAATCTGAAGTAATTGAGTTGTATCTTACTAAAGCAGGTAGTGTGGAGAGTTTGCGATAGATACTAGCAGTCACTTCTATTCTAATGTGTTGCCCAGATGTGGATTGTGACTAGGAAACTTGCTATTGCTTTTGTGGCATTTGATAATGACATTATGACCCAGAAGCCCAAAGTGACATGAATTGTAAGGGAATCAAGAATCTGGCCATATTTTGATGTCATTATTCATTCCTGGGGGATAGTTAGAACCCAGCCAGGCTTTCAAACTTAGGACCTTGAAAGAAACAGATCGTCCACCACCACCACCCCCGCAAAAAATGCAATAGCTAATATTCCTGCCTCTGCATTGAATAATTCATATGAAATTCCACATAATTAAAAGATTTTGATAACATTGAAACTTCATGTCTGTTTCCATTGAATCACACTTTCAATGACTCAAGATCATAGGGAAATGACTACAGAAAATCGCTTCGGCCACAGAAACAGCAATTCAGTTATAGGCAAGAAAGAAAAAGAAAATGCAAGAAATAAAGAACTCCAAGTTTAATAGGTGAATCTTCAATAGCATTGTGTAATTGATGCACAAATTAATTAGATACATGAGGAATAAGGTAGCAATGTTTCTTCGATACTCGTCTGTAAAGAATGACCCAGAAGACTCAGTAATTGCATTAATTACCAGAGATTCCTCAGCTTGGGTCGAAAAGAAAATCATGACTTTATCCTCGTGAAATCACATTTTGCTTAAACACCTTCAACCAGTGTGGGCTTGTTCTTGCATTTTCTGTTGAAAGAAAATTTCAACCAAGGCGTAATTTTATAATGGTTATGACTGTAGAGCTAAGGAAAGGCCGTGGTTATTCTTAATCCTTCACCTCTGATATAGGTGATTGCAACGAAATCTCTTAAGTGTCTTTTCTTCCCCCTAAATTACTTAGAATGAATGTGAATATAAAATATATGGAATATGTGTCTATATATATCCAAGTTACCAAAATTCTTATGAAATTGCCATTATTAAAAGAGAAATTATCTTGAAAGTTTATTAATTTTACCCCTTATCTTCTGGGAGATATCTTACTAGTGCCTTAAGCCTCATGTAAATTTTTTTTTTTTTTTTTGCTTTTTGGGTCACACCCAGCAGCTCTCAGGGGTTACTCCTGGCTCTGCACTCAGGAATTACTCCTGGCAGTGCTCGGGGACCATATGGGATGCTGGGGATCGAACCCGGGCGGCATGGGCCGGCCGCGTGCAAGGCAAATGCCTTACCGCTGGGCTATCACTCCGGCCCCTCATGTAAACTTTTTGAAGGGGTAATTTATTTCATTTTATTTTTTAGAAGCTCATTTCAATGCTTAACCTTCTCAACTATCAGAAAATTTCAACATCACTGAAGCAATTTTGCAGTCATAGTAAAGATCTCATATCTGTTCTTTTCTATAATCTCTTAAAATATTCAGCAGAAAACATTATAGCTGCCTGATAACAGGAGAGAAAAGAATCTCCAGAGAAACCTAGTAAACAACAAGTAAGAATTCCTGGAATCATTGTACTTGCTACCATTCAGTGGACTCAGGATTGAGGGTTCACTGGAAAGTGCTAATTAGCATCTTCCTTCCACCTAGGGTTTTCTGTATTGTTGCTGTTGTGTGGGGCTATTTTGAGCTGTGTCCTGCTATGCTGGGGACCAGTCCTGACTCTACTCATGAGTGAACTCTGGCAGTGCTGGGGGACCCCAGGCTTGCTGAGGATCTAGCTGACCTTGACCACATGGCCTGGCAAGTCTCTGACCTCCTGTTCTAGCTTGCTAGCCTTCTTTGAACAGTCTGTTTCCTGGCATGAAGTGGATTTTTTCTCTTCTATTTACAGAACGCTGAGAGCACTGATTTCTTCATTTGAAACAGTAAACTGTGACAGTGTGTTAATGAGAGTTGAACCCTTTGTCTTTGTTCACTGTGATTTTGGGGAGATGAAGGGTTCACCTCCACTCTACCATGTACTTCCAGCCAGAGGAATCCCATTCTCTGAATAGAGAATAGAGCCCCAGCGCTGGGAACTTGCGCTTTTCTGTCATTACACATGGTGTTTGTTGGTATTTATCTTTCAGGGTTAAGGACCGCAAATGAGCAGTTGGTCTGGGGTTGTAAAGGAGCTGGACTTAGTAAAAGCACTTGCAACTCTCCGTGGAAGCTGCTTACATTGAACTGGGCACTGCAGTAATGATCCTTCTTCTCTCTCCCCTCTAGTTTGCATGACAGGGTGAAAGAAACTCAAACGTGACCCACAATCTAACCTCAGTCACTTCTTGATCTCGTGGGTCCACACAGCCACTTTCGGGATTGGTGGACTGGGGCTTTTAACAGTTGTTGGTTAGTGGAAGACACACTTGTACACAGAAACTCTTAAAGTGTCTTTTTGACTGTTGCATCATTAGAAGAAGACCAAGCTTGGCTTTATTTATAATAATCATTAGCAAAGGTGTGTGAAATGTAGTGAAAATAGTGCGGGAGCTTGAATGCCCGCCTAGTCCCATTATCACGGTTTGGAACTCACGTGGTGCTGCTGTAATCTCTCCAGAAAGTCAAATAGGTCAGGGCTGAGGTTCAGTGGCAGAGCACTTGCCTTGCATGTGTGCAGTTCTGGGTATGATTCCTCATATGATGTGATCCCTTAAGCTCCATGAAGAGCTATCACTGAGCACAGACATGGAAGTAACCCCTGAGCACGTGCAGGAATGTCTGGAGGGTGGTGAAATAAATGAATAATAATCTTCAGACTATTATGTCTATCTGTTGTTCCACACAACACACTTGTGTGGAACAGGACAGGATCTGAGAAGCTTGAAAGGTCCAGCTCATAAAGCTGTAGCAGAGGCACCAGAGCGATAGCACAGCAGGGATAGCCTTTGCGTTGCTCACAGTCAACCTGACTTTGGTCCTCAGCATCCACTGAGCACTGTTCCCCTGAGCACTGTTCCCCTGAGCACTGAGTAATACCTGAGTGCAGAGTCAGGAGTAGCCCCTGATCACCGCCTGGTGAAGCACCGATACCAAAATACTAGGAAAATCATAAAGCTTGTGCAGAAGCTATTAGGACTTAGTAATTAGCAGAGGTAAGATGAAGTACGTGGACAAAACCTCATCCTCTCTGGAAAGCTCCCTTCAGGAATAAATAGACATTAGACCCCACAGGGCTAACTGGAAGGCAAAGAACACTCCCTGATCCCCAGTGGGGTGGATTTATATCCATGTTCTGTAGCGCATATCTTCCAAGTCTTTAAAGTTGATATATTGTAGTTTTACAATGCTTTTAATGATGGTTTCTCATGCACAAAATTCCCACACCCACCCAGCACCAGTGTACCTACCTCCTTCTAGGAACTCAAGACCCCTCCCTCTCAACCCCCCCAAATTCAATTGCATGGACTCTTTCTCCCATTATGTTACCTACAACCATTTGTTGCTTCCTTGCTGTATTTAAGTTCTACCCATGAGCAAGATTATTTTGTGTCTTCCCTTTTCCTTCTGACTGAATTCATTTAAAACCTATACATGTTGCTACAGATCACATGATTTTGTTCTCTTTAGAGCTGTGAAGATATTCAAATCTTTTTGAACATTCTTGGGATATTCCCAATTCTCTTTTATGTAGATCAAATATTTAGACTAAAAGAAAGGTAAAAGTATGATTGTTCTAGTTATCTCAGTAGAAGATCCACAGATCTCTAAGTTATGTCCTGCATCCTAAGACAGTCTCTAGGTCCAAAGGTAATATTATCTTGCTGTATAGCAGTGAGTGAGCGAGAGCGGAAAACAGTAAAGGATGTGTCCATGCTGAAGAACGAGTGTGAGGGTCATATGGCATGGGACGGGAATCTTTCAGGAGTCATATTCAGAAATGATCCCCTAGCAAATTAATTATGTTGTCTTGTAGCTTTTCTATTTCAAAGCATCACAATCAGAAGAGATGGTATACTGGGAAGAGGATAATGTTCACTGCTATTATTTTACAATTTATTCTTTTGTGTTAACTTTCCCTTCATGTCCAATGGGGGAAAATAGGGTTTTCTCAGAGAAAAAGACAATTAATACTATAAATACTGACTTTCAACCCAGTATTGACTGACTCAATATTAGACAAATATTTGTTTTGAAGGGTGCATTGCTTTACTGAAACTGGCCTGCAGGAAGAATTATCTCATTGCTTTAGTTCTTTCTGTCAAAGCAGAAGGCGAAATGATACATTATGTGAGAATTATGAGACTATACAAGTGATCATATATGGAGAGAAAGCAGATGATGATGTGTATTAAACAAAAAATGTCCTAATTCCACTACCAAGGCACAAAGCACGCACTAGGTGCTTGTTGACAATGCCCTCCCGGCCAGCTAGCCCACTAATAAGCATTATGCGTCTCCATGTTCTTTGATCTGAGTTCCCAGAATTTAGTTGCATTTCCTCTCTAAGTTGTGACTGAATGATTGGATGCGGGACAGAAAATAGCTTAAAATCAATGGCAGTGAAGTTCGTCTTGATATTTACAAAATAGGTTACATTTTCAGTCCATAGCTCAGAAATATACACATGTCCATGCAGCTAGAGGACACGTGTATGTACCAATAAAATATCATTTTATAAAACTCTCATTATATGTATTCAGTTTGCATTTAATCATTTTTTCTTGCTCAGAAATCAGGGTAAGGTATATAAAGACTTCAGCTTTCCCATAAAACATTGCTGTACTTTATTAACATGATTTTACTTGTTATTGAGATGGTCTCATTCACAGACCTGTGTCTGTTCGATTTTGAATTTTTTTCCCAAGGGAATATTGCAAGGCAATCTTTGTGCTTCAGTGGTTTCTAGAACCAGCATGTTTGTTTCCGTAACATAATCTCGTCACCTGTTTCCCATTTCTGACTTTATTGACATGGTTCTTTTAAAACGTTTTACTGAAATCTGTAATGTCATCCCATTTCAAAGATAACTATCCTGTCCATCTCAGACTGTAGTGGAGCCTGCGATGCCAAGCGCTCTCCTAGGCAGTGAAGACAACTGCGGGACAGAGAAAAGCCCAGACTCAATGCTCATGCCGGAAGAGACAGTAGAAATGAAAATAAATGAGGGATAGAGGGGCGCTTCTCAGCGGGGGCCAGATGAGCCCCTGTGAACACATAGGATACTCAAGGGGGTCACAGGGAGAAACCACATAAAAAGGAGGGGCACAGCACAGGACCAGAGGGGCAGCGAGTAGGGTGGGAGGGATGGTGGAAGGAAACGAGGTTGGAATCGGGTGATTGATGGTCAGAAAAAGGTTGGAATGTGGTGCACTGGAACAGAAACACACACTGTGATTTCATACAACAGAGTGGAGCTGGAGTTATGTAGCATGAGGGCAGGTGTGGGCGAGGCGTGCAGGCGCCCTTCCTTGGCCCTGACAGCTGGGAGAACGCTGTCTGCGCCCTGGTGAGAAGTACAACAAAAGCATTTTGCTACGGCAGAGACAGGGAGAGAGTACAGCAAGTGAGACTCTTATCACTTGCAAGTGACTGACCTGGGTTCATACTCTCCCTGGCCCCTATAGTTCCCTAAACAGAGCACAGTGCTAGGAGTAAGTCACGTAGTTCACCGTTAGTTGAAAATCGGGGATCCCGAACCAGAGGTTTGTGAATCATCTCTGCATAATCACAGAAGACCATGATTGCTGAGACTCTCTGAGCACTGAAAGAAGCAGTGACTCCAGTCCAGCAGTGCAGAAGGTGCTCTCACGCCAGATGGTGAGGAGAGTGTGAGCCCGTCACTTCCAGGGGCTCTGCAATGGGTGCGTTCCTGTTTCTCCTCTCACCTGGCTTACTCTAACCTTGGTAGTTGCATAATTTTGCTTTTACTGTCACTTGTTTCTAATGCATTGTTGGCAGAACGTTTTGTTTATTAGAATCAGAACAAAGTGATATAAAATCCCTAATCCAGATCCCCAAAACTCTCCTTACAGGGACTCTGAGTACAAATTTGCTTTAAGCAGCAGGGTGCAAGGCTGCGATTTGCCACATTAGCAGTGTTCTCTTCTTCTCCAGCTTGTACTTAGACTTTATGCAGCAGGAGTTTTAATCCTGACTCTCTTGGAGTTTCTGATAGACTAGACATGCCATTTATTTTGTGCATGAAAAAATTCATTATCTTGCATTAGAGAATTTAGTAATAATACTCCCGCCTGTACTAGACACTTCCAGAATACAATGACATCGATGTTATCATTTCCAAAATTCTCATAGATATGAGAATTTCACTGTTTGAAAATATCTTAAAACCAATTTTATTTCCAGTGTCTAGAACTTCACAGAGTTTATGCAGGTGATATGTGATCAATAAATCCTCCTTAGTGAATCGATGAATTAATATAAAGGTCATTTCTGAGGAACAAGAGATCACCTTTAATTGATTAGCTTAAGTAAATAGTTTCCACCAATATGTTTATAAGACTGAGGAATGGTGCATGAAAATAAGAAAAATGACAGAGGAAAACATATTGCAAGCACAATTTTCTTATTTCTTTATGTTTTTCTTTATTCTGCCAGAGATTGAAGCCCTTACCATGATAAAATAAGTCCTTAATACATCGTGGTCAGTTGCTCATGGATACAGTTATAACTCACAGCAATTAAATGGCTTTTTTATTGGCCAAACTTTATGTGAACAAGCAAATGATAGAGAGATGGATTTGCTGAAGAGAATTATGATCCAATGAGTATCAGGAGAACACTATAATTTAAACAAGATCACTGCTAGGAAATGAGAATATAAAGCAAATCAGCAAACAACTAGCAAATAGATTTGGGAAGGAAAAATAAAATCAGGGAGATGAATGAAGGTACATTAAGACATGATAGGATTCTATGGAAGTCTATGATTATTTCAATCATAGTACTGCAGCCAAACAATAAACTTAAGTTTGTCACCGTGCTTTCATTACTGATGTACCTTATCCAGAAAATGCTGAAGGACTAATGACTTTACTTCAATATCGTTATATTTCTTATGACTCAGATAATAACATTCTGGGAAATTAGAAATGCATCTAGCTTGTAGAGGCCAGTGACTACTAGGAAATTAGATTAAAAAGCAACATTGCATCCTCTTCCATTCCAGCATGCCATGTACCAGAGAATCTCTTAGAACATCAAATATGAAGCACACTTATTTTAGAACATAAATTTAGATCAACAGGAAGCTTTTACAATTATAAGAATCCTATGGAAATGAATAATTATAGTTTATTTCAGTTTAGTAACAAATATCATTGAAAAAGAAAATGATTAAATGCTAAAGATGATTAACATGACTATTTAAAATAAATATATTTGATTAAAAATTAGTGAAATGGCATTTGCTCTAAGCAGTTAACATTGGTTGATTTACTTTTACATTCAGAAAAAGATCCACAGATTACTAATAAGCAAGGCATAAAAATTCATAGTATAGAGTAGAATGTTATAAAAATAAAACATCACCTTCAATCTAAATATCAGAGTAATTTTGACTTTCTAGGAGAATTGTGGAACTAATAAATTTGCAATTTGCTTCCTTCTCATGTTGGCAAGTTCTTGATTCATTTTGTGAACAATGTTTGCTCAGTACAGATCACCTCACTTTTTATATTATGGATATAAAACATGCCAGGCTTTTTCATTCCTGAAACACATTTTTTTCTTTTACTTATTAATTTAAATTTGTATTTTAACTTTTTAAAATAGCATGCAAGTGGGCTGCAGAGATATACCCACTGCAGGTAGGGCATTTGCCTTGCATGCCGGCAACCCAGGCCTCAGTATCCCAGAGGGTTCCCTGAACATGCCAGGAGTAATTCCTGAGTGCAGAGCCAGGGGTAATCCATGAGCATTGCCGGCTGTGAACTAAATACAAACAAACAAACAAAATAATAAAGATGTGACCTCATGGATCATGTAAAATGAATTAGTAAAAACCAGTTTGTGATTACAATGTGATTTTGACCTGTGGAAATTAGAAAGGTAAGACCATATAGTACGATATAACAAAATACTGTTCCAATTTGCATATATATGTTTCAACTCTGAAATTAAAAATTATTGTTACAATTATTGTTATTTGAGAACACTCAACATCTTATGGTTCATAATACACTGAGTATTAAAACAGGCTAAATTTCATTCGGATAAAAGTGTGGTATGCATGAAATAGAGATACAAATAACTTCTCTTTAGACTGGAAACTTCCAAGACTTACTTTAAAAATTTGTTCATAAAGTTGTTGTAAATGAGATAATTATCTAAGTGGACATGGCTGAGCTGAGAGTGGTGATGAGTTTCAAAATTATCCTAACATAGCAAGAAGTCAGAGGCTAGTTTTCCCCTTGCCACGTTCATGCCAACAGCCTGGTGTGGAGTGAGGCTACAGGATTGCGCCAACAAAACTCCACCTCTCCCTGGGATGCTGATCTGCAGAAACTCTCTGAGGACTGAGTAGGGGAAGTTGAGCACTGAGGAAGCTCAGCATAAATCCCAAAGAAAGAGGAAAATTAGCAGATGTACAAAGGTTGGTGGGAAAAGGCTGGAAGGAAAATGCAAGTTTCCACACAGGCAAGGTTGGTGGTGAGCAATGCACACAGGTAGCTGAGGCCAGCTGAGAAAGACCCCGGAGCAGGCCGGCTGCTGAAAGGTAGGTAATAGGAAGGCAAGGGCTCGTGCGGACCCCGAGCAAGACTCTGCTAGTTTACCTGCTGTGAACCTGCATCAGTCTCGATGTGTGGCAGATTCCCAGAGAATGAAGAATCACAGTGGCTCTGCCTCCAACCACTTCAGCTTCAGCCTCTGAATCCCCTGCTGTTGCCTTCATTAAGTTCCTACAGTGGAGTTCAAGACAAGGCGCTGAGATGGGTCAGGCTCAGACGATGGAGATCTTCCTTTAATAGCAAGTCTCAGTGATGTCAGTGCCGCTGGTCTCTGAGACCAGCCACACCCAGCTAGCAAAGGAAGCACAGTCACTCCCTAAAGCTGACCACTTCAACTGTTGGTTATGGAATCTCAGCTTTGGGGATGGGCAGATCTCAGCTGGTGGGGAAGAAAGTGTAGCCAGTCCCTAAAGCTGACTACTTCAATTGTTGGTTATGGGATCTCGGCGTTGTGGATGGACAGATCTCAGCTGGTGGGGAAGAAGAGAGTCTTCTGGGCTTCTCAGACCTTTAGGATGTCTCAGACATCCTAGTTAGCTCTGTTTTAGCCTTCACATGGCCCCTTCCGGGTGTTGTAGTATGTTCCTGTTTGGGAATAATGCCAGTCACATTGTATTACAACCTACCGTTATAATCACATTATTCCTTTGGCATTTCTGCTAAGAAATTACCTCCAAATGGAGATGGAGTCGGAAGCCAGCTACTCCTATTCACTTCATTTATTCATTTCTTTCCTTTGGTACAGATCAATAGTTTACTGAAATTTACAAAGTTAAAAGCACAAGTCAAGTCACTATAATAGTCAAATGTTTGTAGCGTTTTATTTCTAGATTGAAAGGGAAAAAAAGTAAGAACTTTCATCCAAAAATATTGCAGTGGTAGTTTATCAACTATTGAAAGTGGAAATATAGAGAAAATAATGTTATTTTAATTATTTAAGATTATAACCCTGAACGAACGGTTTGAGGCTCTTTGTATTCCTGAAGCAAGCAGATGCCATTGGGCTGCATTGGCACATGATAGGGTCAAATGGAAATGTTACTGGTGCCCGCTTGAGGAAATTGATGACCAATGGTGATCTAGTGAAGATTATGACTGAAATCCTCCTCAGCTTGAGAATACTGCAGCTTCACAGTTATTGCAGTGTACTACATTCAAGAATGCTTTACTGTTTAAAATGTTTATTTTCAATTAACAGCAGAGCCTCACAACAAGCCAGACGACCCCCCCACTCCATGAGGACCTCAATTTTCCACATTCGGACTTCCTCCTCGTCAGAACTCCACCCAGCAGACCAGCCTATCACAGCGAGGCTCATTGAGATACACCCTGCTTCAGTCTTTTTTAATCCGCCCCAGATATGCTGATCCAGAGACAGACATGAGGCAGAGCTGCTACTGACTCTCACTGTGCCGAGCCACTCATGAGGTGCCCGGGAGGGATGGCAGGTTCTAGCCCTGGCCCACCACCCCAACAGAGCCTCACAACAAGCCAGATGACCCCCCACTCCATGAGGACCTCCATTTTCCACATCTGGACTTCTTCCTCGTCAGAATTCCATCCAGCAGACCAGCCTATCACAGCCCGGCTCACACGGCCGCTTATGGCTGCGCGGTTCATCAATAAATGCTGGATTTTGAGATGACTACAAGAGTATGCTCCCTACACGGCAGAGCCTGGAAAGCTACCCGTGTCGTATTTGATATGCCAGATACCAGTAACAATTATAGACCTCATTGCCATGACCTGATGGAATGGTTTGAGGCTTTTATGTTCCTGGAGCAAGCAGGTTCCCTTGGGCTCTACTTGCATGAGACAGGTCATATGGATATGTTACTGGTGCCCGCTCGAGCAAATCGAAGATAAACGGGAAGACAGTGATACAGTGATTTTCAATTATTTAAGTTTTATAGAGTTTGATATGATAACAAAATGGTGTAATTCTGCAATAACATGTTCTAAATATGTATGATAAATTTAATTGACACATATGATTGATAATTTTATCATATTCTTATGATAAAGATGTAAAATATTTTAATTCTTACATGAATATGGCATAAAACATCACTTGATCACTTGATCACTTGAATACCATTATTCATCAATTTGCTTGAGCGGGCGCCAGTAACATTTCCATTGGACCCTATCACATGCCAATGTAGCCCAATGCCATTTGGTTGACACAGGAATATGAAGAGTCTCAAACCGTTCCTTCAGGGTCTTGACAAGGAAGTCTGACCATCTTGTATGTGGGCGGCCACGTGATCTTTTGACATCCTGTGGGATCCAGTTCATAACGGCTCTAGTCCATTGGTCATCTCCAAATCGCATTACATCTCCAGCCCATCTGATTTTTGATGCCTTGGCAATGAACTAGGTACACATAACTGAACATTACTGGACATGTAATGTTCATTGCCAAGGCATGCCAAAATCAGTGTCCCTGATTCTGGAATAGCTATGGAGGTCAGAATTTCGGATTCCTTCTCTTACTTGAGTGAGGCGTGATAATCCAAGTATAGCTCTTTCGATACCTCTCTGGGAGGCCCGAATAGCATTCTCATCCTGCTGTCATAGAGCCCAGGTCTCTGAGGCATATGTTGATACAGGGAGAACAGTGGAGTCAAAGATATGTGCCAGGAGCCGGAGGTTCCTTGTCTTTTTAGCTATTTCTTTGATGCCTTTGAAGGCATTCAATGCCGCTCTCTTCCTCCCTGCGCAGCTCAGGTTTTAGGTCGTTTATCATGTTAACTTCTCGAACTAGGTACACATAACTGCTGCATTCAGAGATGTCTGTTCCATTGAGAGTGAATGGGGCCTCTGGAATTAGTTCATTTTTTCGTGAAACATAGTTTTCTTTAGATTCAGCTGTAGACCTATCTTTCCACATTCTCGGTCGAAGTCAACCAGCATTTGTGCCGCTTGGCTAATGTTTGGTGTTATTAGAACGATGTCATCAGCGAAGCGGAGGTGGTGTAGTTGCCGACCATCTATCTTCACTCCCATTTCTTCCCATTCTAATTGTCGTATAATGGTCTCAAGGGTGGCGCTGAAGAGTTTTGGTGAAATGGTATCACCCTGTCGAACCCCTCTTTTGACATCAATGATCACTTCTTTGTAGAATGGTGAGATCCTGGTGGTGAATCCGTAATACAGCTCATGAAGAATCTTGATGTATTTGGTTTGAACACCCTGTTTGGCTAGGGCTTCAATGACTACTTCAGTCTCCACAGAATCAAAGGCTTTCTTTAAATCAATGAACGTGAGACAGAGAGGCAGCTTGTACTCCCTAAAAACCTCAATGTGCTTGGTTACTGTGTGGATAAGGTCGATTGTGCTGAATCCTTTCCGGAAGCCTGCTTGCTCGCGGTGGTTGTCCTTCATCTAGTGTTCTGCTAATCCTGTTCAGGATGACTCTTGTAAACTGCTTGTAGATGAAGGACAACAGGCAGATGGGGTGATAGTTGCCGATGTCATGAATGTCTCCCTTCTTGAACAGTAGAACTGTCCTTCTGGTTTTCCATTATGAGGGCACCTTGCATTTGGACAGGTTGTGTGTGAAGAGTCGAGCTAGTGTATTGATGATTACTGATGGCAGATTCTTCAGTTGTTTGGGTATGACTTTTTTTGGGCCTGGTGCTGTTCCCTTCTTTACTGATGAAATGGCATATAGGATTTCAGAAGGGAGAACTTTGGGAATGACATATCCAACCTGTGAAATTTGGTATGTGGGCAGGTGGACATGGCTATCAAAGAGATCTGAGTAGAAGTCATGGATAATCTTCTCCATTGTCTTTCTGGAAGATGTGATAGAACCATCGGGGCGTCAGAGGGCAGTCATTTTGGTCCTACAGTTGGCGAAGGACAGGCGGGCGGTGCGGATGCTTTTCCCGGCTTCTGCTGCATCTTCCAGTATTTCTGCTCTTCTGTCTTTGATGTCTTCTCTTTTCACTTCTCTGCACCGCTTAGCAAGCTTGGACATTGGCATTTGGTCTTCTGAGGCTCGTGCCTTGCCATGTTGACAAATGAGCTCTAGAATTTCTGAAGACAGGCGTCCTTTAGTGTCTTTCTCTCTCAGCATTCTTCAAGTAATCATGGAGGTGCTGAACCAGTCAGTTGTATTCTTCATGGATGTCGGTCAATGATGGTATCTTCCCATGTTGCTGAAATGGTGCCAAAGAGTTCCCAGTTGGTGGTTGTTCTGGGAGTTCTCTTCTTAAACTTTGCAGCCTTTTCTCCCCCGTTGTGGGAAGTAGAATTTTGGATGAAGGAGACGGTGGTCTGATCCTGTTTGGAATTTGGGGATGACAGCAACTTCGGTCAGACAAAACCGTCGATTGAAGATGATGTGGTCAATTTCATTCTGGAACTGTCCACCAGGAGATTCCCATGTCCAACGTTTCTCTTCAGCCTTCTGGAACTGTGAGTTCCCATGAATGGTCTTGGTGGACATGATGAACTCAGATAGTCTCTCACCCTGTTCGTTCCATTCTAGGCCATGGGTTCCAATGTGGAGTTCTTCAGCCGATCTTCTCCGTCCTATCTTGGTATTAAAATCATGGACTATGATCTTGTAGAAGGTGTGATCTTTTTTAAAGAACTCCTCCAATTCCATGTAGAATTTCTCAATTTCATCTCCTTTGTATGTGGGTGTTGGTGTATAGACAATGAAGATAGAAATTGCTGGCAGTGGGCCACATCTCTTCAAATGTAACTGTCCTATCCGGTTTGTTAGGCATTCAGATGAATCAATGTTGACAGCCATGTTCATGTTGACAAGGACACCAATGCCGCTGACACCTCTTTCATTGCATGTTATAAGGAACAATTCTTCTCTGGTGTAAAATACAGCATGATGCGACTGACGCCTCCTCGTCTCAGTCAGACCAATGATGTAGTACTTGGTCTTTGCGCTTGCACCATCAGATCCTCAATATAGGTTTCCGATGCCAGCGTACGTGCATTGAAAGTACAGACAGTCATTTTAGTGCTTCTTCGTTTTGTCAGCCTGGGATGGCCATGAAATTTTTCAGGCACTGCTTGTTCACCTTTCTTACTGCTGCCATATTAAGGGCTCTTTCGGGTTCAGGAAAATAAACATTTTTGTTACTGGTTTTGGCTTATGGAACATCCATCAGATAGCTTGCCAGGCTCTGCAGTGTGGCACTATACTCTCATTACTCTCAGAGGGGGTAGAATATTCATGGTAATTTGGAGGTAAATCGCGCCGCTGCTGTGTGGACACACAAACAGGGAAAGCTGGTTTCTTCTCTGCCATGTGTATGGTATAAAACATACCTATTTTAATTTTATTTACATTATAATGGTTTAACTTAAATCAGTGTATTTGAGAAACTGCTCTCTGGAGACTAAAAATGTTTTTGGAGCTTGAGAGTGAGAATTAAAGTTATAATTCTCTTTCTTGGAATAAATTTTCTAAAGGAAAGATAGACATTAAAATTAATGCTGGGAAGAAGCAATAGCACAGCGGGTAGGGCCTTGAATGTGGCCGACCTGAATTCAATTCCTGTCATTAGCCCCCATATGGTCCCCTGGCAACTCCCAGGAATAATTTCTGAGTGCAGAGGCAGGAGTAACGCTGAGCATCACCGGTTTTGACCCAAAAAGCCAAAAAAAAAAACAAAGAATTAAGGCTAAAACAAACACAATGAGAGTTTATTGAAACACATCTCTTAAAAAACATTTTATTCTATCTGAGATCCACAATGCAAGTAAGATATAAGTTGGGGCAAAAATGAGCCATGTGTGAGCTATCTAAAGAGAGCTTTCCTGAGAGAATTCATAGGCTAGATGAGCATTCAGAAGTAACAGAGTCTTTAACTCACTCCCAGAAAGTTTAAGTTAGGAGCATGGTGGAAACCTCAGGGACCAGAAGAATGAGGGAACCAGACTTGACTTTCACTAGTCCGCTTTTATTTCCTTTGTGATTTCCTCATTTTCTGAAGATATAACATGTACTTCCTGTTAAGTGAGTCTGAGTCCTCATGATTCTGCATTGTGATCATCACTTTTGATCATAATTATGTTAAAATTGGTAGACTACTAAACCGGTCATGATATTCAGACTTACACAGCAAATATTTTTCTTACTGCAAGTGAAATATAAATGTTAAAGCTTCATATTCATTTGTTCATATAAATCTAACATTTATGGTAAGATTATGAATTCCCACAATTTTCTTGAAGAAAACAACTTTTACAACATTCCTGAACCAGAGGATTACTCATCAACATACAAAACAATCCCACTCATCTAACCCAAACATCTCTTATACTAATTCTCCATGTTCTCTTTAGTTTGTTCATAATACAGTGAGTAGTATTGACTTCATCCAAAGTCTGGACAATAAACTGGCATGGAATTCTAACTGTGAATGAGTGAAGGAATGCATCGTCCAGAGGTAGGTTAAATAGATATAGAATAACTAGAGCAAAAAAGCCTTTTTAGAAAAACCTAATCTACAAGACTCAAGGGTTCTCTAGGTATAATATCATGTCATCTGCAAATAATGATAGCTTGACTTCTTCCTTGCCTATCTGGATGCCCTTGATATCCTTTTCTTCTCTGAGTGCTATGGCAAGTACTTCCAGTACTATATTGAATAAAAGAGGTGAGAGGGGGCAACCTTGTCTTGTCCCTGATCTCAGGGGGAAGGCTTTCAACTTTTCCCCATTTAGAATGATGCTCGCTGTGGGCTTTTGGTAGATGGCTGTAACTATCTTGAGGAAAGTCCCTTCAATTCCCATTTTCTGGAGGCGTTTTAATCATGAGCGGGTGCTGGATCTTGTCAAATGCTTTTTCTGCGTCTATTGAAAGGATCATATGGTTTTTATTTTTTCTTTTATTGATATGATGTATTATGTTGATTGCCTTTGCGAATGTTGAACCATCCTTGCATTCCCGGGATGAATCGTACTTGGTCATGATGTATAATCTTCTTGATGAGTCTTTGGATTCTGTTTGCTAGTATTTTTGTTGAAGATCTTAGCATCCGTGTTCATCAGGGAGATTGGTCTGTAGTTTTCTTTCTTTGTGTTGTCTCTCCCTGCTTTGGGTATCAGGGTGATATGTGCCTTGTAGAAGCTGTTTGGGAGTCTACTCTGGGAAACCAAAAATATGCAGCAGAAACACCATCCCTACTTTTATGTTCATAGCAGCATTATTCACAATAGCCAGAATCTGGAAGCAACCAGAGTGCCCGAAAATAGATGACTGGATAAAGAAGCTTTGGTACATCTACACAATGGAATACTATGCAGCTGTTAGGAAAAATGAAGTTATAAAATTTGCCTATAAATGGATGGACATGGAGACGATTATGTTGAGCGAAATTAGCCAGAAGGAGAGAGACAGATACAGAATGACTGCATTTATTTGCATGGCATAAATATATATGTACATATTATGATACCAATATCCAAGGTCAAGTGAAGCATATATCGGGAGGTCTTGTCAAAGGTGGAAATTATCACAAATATGTGGGAGTCAGAGTTTAGGTAAGACAGAAAATGGAACAGGGTGCTAATAATAGTCGAGGGTACTAATGCCAACCTAGAAATGAGCATTAAATAGAGGCAAAAGGATTCACATGACAACCTTTTAATGTATGTTCTGTAATCCATAGTCTGGAAGGGAAGGAAAAGAGAAAGAGAGAGAAAGGGAAAGAAATAAAGAACCTGCCATGGAGCAGGGCTGGGGAAGGGGAGGGAACCGGGAATATTGTTGGTGGGAGATGGGCACTGGTGGAGGGACGGGTGCTGAAACACTGTATGACCAAAACCCAAACATGAACTTTTTAATTGTATATCTTTTTATTTGTATATCTCACGGTGGTATAATAAAATACTTAAAAAATTAAAAACATTAAAAAAAGACTCAAGGGAAGGAAACTTTGATATTTGCTTTCAGTGAAATAAGCATCTTTAAAATAAATTCTATTGTCTATGTTTAATCTTTACTGAGAAACAAAATAAGTTTCTATTGGACTGACTCAGTGCTGTAGATCTGATGCCTCCTTGAAGGGAAGTCAGGACTGTTCATAGGCGTCTCCCTCTTACCTCCACCACTAAGACAATTCAGAGACTGTCCTTTTGTCACGTCTGCTTTTAAAATGCTTCTTGGTTTTTTTTAATATGCTTCATGGTGAGCAATTTTAAATGAGAGCTATATTTCCTCTGAGTAGCTACTTAAGATTTGATCTACATCTTGCTAGGCTGAATTGGATGCTGCTACTAAGAGTAGCTCTTGTTTAGTTAAAGTTTGCATTGTTTGCGACTCTATATAAAATGCACAATATGATAATTAGGTTCCACTCATGTCAGGGATAGAAATTACACTTTCTATCTTATGCCAATAAGGGTGAGACAGTGAGTGGGTGACAGGATCTGAGAGTAGCTAGAGGAGCAGAGATCCAGAAGGGAACCTCAGCGTGGGAAGTGTTGGGTCCTTCCTTTGGGCCTGCGACTGGTTCTGCGGAGAAAATAAGCTCTCCCTCCTTTTTTTCTCTGTGTAACGGTTGTGAATTCTATTTCTTATGGTCATTTTCATTTGAAGCAAATGTCAAACTATGGTTAAGGTGGAGAAACTTGGGAACTATATGGAACAGAATTTACTTCAATGATAAGAAAATTAGGGCTGAAGAGGTCGTTCAAGGGTCTGAGAACGTGCTTTAACTGCTGAACTTCTGGGTTTGCTCTCTGGTGCTTTATGTTGCCCAGATTTCTTCTAAGAATGACCCTGAACACAGAGTGGAGAATAGCCTCTGAGCATTGTAACATTGGGCATCCTAAAACAAAAGGAATGAAATGCTACTTAGGAAAGTTAAAATAGGGATAATCCTTGCTTCTTTTGTGCTATTCAGACCCTTAAAGGATACACAGCTTCCTTTCCCTTTCTCTCCTTTCTTCTCTTTCTCATTTTCTTAAGAAAATTACTTCATGCACAAAAGCATCATGAATGAGTTTCTGCTGTGTAAATGTTCAACGTAAAATAGTTTTTAAAAATTTAAGCAGATTTCAAAGTTACATGTGGTACGTGGATCTCTTCAGCAAGGCACTGGACATTAACGAGCTCACTCATCCTTCTGGAGATAAAATATCTCAACTATATTTCTCAGTGTTAAAGTCTCCTCAGGGTCTCCATTGCGATTTCTGTTCTCCAGTAGTCAACATACTATTTTGAAAAGCAGATGATCACAGTATCATGTACTCTTTACATACATGTTTTTATTTCGCGTTCCTTTATTTAACATGTTCATTATGTTGTATGCCTTTGAGTAGAGAAGTGGAACAGAAGGACAAATAAATCCCCATATTCTACCACTCCACGGGCTTCCACTTCCAGGGTCAGGCTTCCAGACATCTGTGCATTGAGAAGGAAGCGTAGACAAACTCAAATTCATAGAAACAGATCACAGAACTATATAAAATGGCATTAATTATATAAGGACTAATAATTTCACTTAATTTCACTATAATTTGGACTTAGCAAAAACTCATGAGGGAGAGAAATTTCTGTCCTTCCAACAGCAGCTCTCTCAGCATGATCAATTTGTAACTAAAATATCACCTTAAGTACATAAAAAAGTTGATTCACAGCCATGAAGAAGCTGCAGCACTTCTTTTGTAAGATTACCCTAAGTTGTATCTTTATTAGGTGAAATGTTAAAAATTAAACTTTCTTCTTTTCATTACTGATCTCATTTATGTGTTTCTTATCTATTGGTGTTTGATCATATGTCTTCCCTATTCGTCTCCAGATCAAAATGAAATAACTCATTGTACATCACACATCATCCCATACCTTCTCTAATATAAAGTATTTTTTTCAATATTTTGTCATTTTCACTCTGTATTGTTTAATTATGAAATGTCACATGGTGGAAGTGTCCCCTAGACTCAGTGATATTTTAGAGTTTCTGCCTCTGCCTTTGAACTAAAATGACAAATATCCAAATTAAAATTTTCTGGATCTTTTCCATAGTATTTTCTGGTTAACATGTATAGGTCTCTGGATATTTGCACTTCTTTTATTCCATATACCTAAACAAACAATATTTATTTCATAGTTGAATTCTGTGAGTTTTAACTCCATGCCAGTAACTTTTATAATACTTTCCCATTATAATTTCTATTTCAAAGAAAACATGATTTTAGGGTCAGAATAAAAGTAGTGTATAGAACATTTGCATTGCATGTGGTTAACCTGGGTTTGATCCTCAGCAACCGATAAAGTCCCCTGAGCCTGCCTGGAGTGATCCCTGAGTGCAGAGCCAGGCATAAGCTCTGAGGACAACCAGATATGGTCCCCTAACAAAAGCAAAACAAAACAAAACAAGAAAATCATTTATTTATTTCTTCAATTTATAGAATGTTTGTACTATGGTCAGATTTAATTTATAGAGTACTTCAGTTTATAGTGTGTCGTATGTTTAGATTTCTGTTTCATTTAATGATTTTATTCTTGTCACTAGTAGCTCTTTATCCTTATGCTGGACCTATGACGGGCCTGCCAGACACCGGGCATTATGTGAGGACCCAGTAATGTATGCGGCCTGTTCCTGACACTTATCACCGAGGCATGTGATTCCTCTGTAGCACTGACTCAAATAGCATCATCATGTGTCACGTTTAGAATTGAGTGATGGTTCAGTCTTGATCTCATTATGTTTCATAACTCACCGCCTTTACTAGTCCTAATAGTTTATCATTTCCATAGAGTCTCTATACAGTGGAACTGTTAACACTAAATTCTTTAACACATGTGTAGTGTAAGTGCAAAAAGCTCATTTGGATCCTGGCACTGGAGCTGGTGAAAGGAATTGCTCGGTTGGATTCTTTGAGAACCCCTCAAATTCACGGTGGAAACTTGGTACCTAAAGGAGTGACTTCGGGAGCTGGGACCTTAGGAGAAGTTTCCGCTCTGAGCGTGGAGTCCTTGTGAGTAAAGCACAGACCGTGCATGCTCCGTAGACTTTCATCAAGAGAGATTACTGGCGAGCTTTCCAAACACAGCAGATTTGCGGGTGCTTTTGATCTTGGACTTCCAGCCAGTAGAAGTCTAAGGAATAAATACATTTTGATAGTCAGACACCCAGTTTATGCCATTTTGTTATAGCAGCCAAGACAGATGACGCCTGGGATGACTGCAAACTTCTAAAATTTGATTATGGCGAAGACTGTCTAGCTCTGTAAATTTGCTAAAAACATTGAATTATACATTTAAAATGGATGAATTTGATGGCATGTAAATTATACCTCAGCACAGTTTCTTTAGGAGTTATTATGGTCCTCCACCTTAGCAGTTTTTTTAACTCCATCTCCTAGTAGACAGCTAAAATTCATGAATTGTTGGTGAATTTTATAAATTATTGTGCTTTATTTCATAGGGCTAAAAGGTCAACAATAAAAGTGCCCAGAGGGAGGCCACTTAAAATTTACCAAAGAAGTCAATTTTATTTTAGCAAGCCTTATTTCCATCATGTGCCTAACTGTCATGTCCAGACAGTTAGGGCTGGTAGCCAAGTTAATAGGGTAAAGTGAATTTTTTAAAGTAAATGTAAATTACGGGGAATAGAAATAGAAAACACAGGAAAGTCAAAGTGAATGATCAGCATCTCATTGTGACTATTTTGGGATTCACAAAGTGCTCTCCCTCAAGGTTGCTCTTGCCTTTGGGAGAGTGTTTCTTGTTCTACTGGGCAGTTGAGCATGGCCACTGCAGTGGGCCAGGACACACGTAGGATCCATGTAGGCTCTTGGGCTTAGTCCATGTACAGTAACAGTTGTATTATGCTAAAGGACTTCACCATAAAGAGTTGATAGAGTGAGGAAAACAGTCTCTCTCCTTATAAAATAGAGCAGCATTCGGACCCTCAGTAATTAAAATTTATTTGTATTTTGTGTTGTAAATTTTACTAGTGATACTCATTAAGCTTTGGCCAAATCTTTAAGCTTCATAGAGGTCAGTGCATTTTGCTTATCCGAGCAGACCTGAGACTCCTTTAAAGCAGAGCCACAGAAGCATACTTTGAAAGTGGGTATTGAAAGGATGGATACACTGAACAAATAAAGAAAGGACTTATCTGACTGCACAGTCGCTGTGTGCTCTGTTGTGTGTGTATGTACTCCTGTATTTACACACAGCGATATGCATATAGGTCACGCTCACATGCATATAGGGTCTTCTCCTAAACGTTTCTGGCAAAATATTGTCCATCCCTAAAATCCTTTAGGATGTCATCAAATCAGATGGCAACACATTCAGGCCATATGTTACTTAAGTACATTTGTATACAAGTATGTAAGAACTACATATAAAAATTGTATTCTGGGTAATATCATTTTTGCCATTGGTACAGGAAATTTGAAAGCAAAAGATAATAAGTAGCGTTTTGGAAAAGTGAAGTGCGAAGGTAAGCGCACCGGGCTGGCACCATTGGCAGGGAAACCTGCCCAAAGCAAGCAGTTTCAGGAGTCTTGGATGACTGCAGAGACACTAGCCTTGGCGCTAGCTGTAAAAAATTCTGCTCGGACACTGAAACTTATTTGCTTTGGATTTATTTTAACAGTCTCAGTCCCTTAGTTTTTGATCTAGTTGCCTGACAGTGCCGTGGAGACTAAAGCCCACTGCAGAAGAAGCAAGAGATGGGAAGGCAGCACCTAGGAGTTCCAAGACTTTCTAGGAGCAAGTCTAGAAAAGGGATTAATGAGATTAGGCATATGTAAATGGATGATGCAAAATAAATCCTATAAGATGTATCATTTACAAGTTACAGAAATTTAAATATTTGTAAACATTGCAAGAATCTTGCATTGGAGAAGATAAAGATGCTAATCTCCTGGTTGACAGCAGTTGAGTCAAATGTCCATACGAGTAAGCATCTCTGACCCTCGTCGTCTCAGGAGGCCTTCAACATTCCCAGCATAGCTTTGGGAAGAACAACTTAGAACATTTGTAATTGACTGTTGGGGCTGCAGGAATATCATTACATTGACTGCTGGTCCCTCAGGTAGAGTGACTTGCTTTGTCCTCATGCCAGGAACGTCTGTGTGTTAGCTCAAGCTGAGGTCAGCTGAGATCCAGCAGTCTTATTGGAATGTGGTTTCACTCCTCTAGCTATCTAAAAGAGTAAAAATTGGGTGAATTGCTGAGAATTGGATTTATTATCAGTAATAAACTTGCTCATTGGAGAATCCTGTCTATACAGGGCATGTATCTAATTATAGAGTATCTGGTCTTCATCCTGTGAGTCACTGTGTTCATGTGACTCCCATTTCCTGTGAAACCCCAGACTCCTTTCCCATCTCCCACTTCAGGACATAGTTCTCCCACCACCCCTCATTTCTCTGCATTGACCTTAGGATCCACAACTATGCAAATTTCCCATATACATGCAACTGAATTTATGGATTTTATTTTTTAAAAATGATTTATTTAGTGCAACATGCATGTTGTTCCCTTTCGTGTTTATTTTTGCAAGTGTGGTTTTTCAGGACTGCAGATGTGCTAGTGTTCCACCAGAGGTAACAACATTTGTTACCGGGTGTAGAATCCGCATGAATAGAGGAGTGGGAGATGACGAAGGACTTCAAACATACGGCCTTACCAGCCTTGTCCTTGCAAGGCAGGGCTTTACTGCTGAGCTATCCTAGATCCTAAATTAGCGTTATTTCTCCTGCCCAGTTGCCCAAAACTTATTTGATGACCGGACCACTCTGAGAAGATTACAATGATTAAGGAATTTCCTCTTCTCAATAACTGGGCAAATGCTTATATCTTGCAATCACTGACTTCCTGATTCAGCTCACCCAAGAGAACAAGCTAACGTTGTATGTGTATATGTGAGGGTGTGTGTATGTGTATTCTTAAATATCTAAACCTATCAGTTAGAAAGGACTTATAAAGGAAATATGACATTATTTCCAGAAAGTTAAATACACTGTATTAGACAAGCAGTAGGACAATATTTCTTAAAGTAGTTGTGACTTTATACTTGTCTTTACGAAGTGTATATTTATCCAAACCCTTTTATTGGTCTGTCACAGACTCTGGGCCTCCCAGGTGGTCCAGCATGATGAACTGAAATGCCTCCTGGTGCATTACCATGGCAGTATGACCTAGCAGGCATTCCTGCATGAGGCTGCTGAGGCAATGGGTGTTTGTTTCTAAACCCTTGAGATAGATACTTTACTTGTCCGTTCTGGTCACTTCAGGAAGGCATGGAATGAACTGTCCACTTTTAAACATATATTTCAAATATTTACTTGCACATCTGAAACACTTGATTCTCTTTCCTTCTGGTCCATTGAGTTGGCAACCTCAGAGACTTTCATCAGCCTTGAGTCCTGAGGGGCCAGTGATAAGCAGGAAGCCCTGAAGAGCTGAAAGTCCAGGATAGACACAAAGACTGGTGATAAGTGATCACTACCTGATTCCATGGCCAAGATTCGGTGTTATCGGTTCATCAGAGTCCAGCTGTTGTGCCTGAGCAGTTGTTTCGTAGTGATAGGCTAGTTCTATTCTTTCACGTTGTTTGTATTTATTCCTGTGCTTTGATAGTTAAGACTATAAGAAAGTATATTTAGGTTCTGTTTTGGTTTGATATTAGCCGTCATTTAAGTGGAATTTTCTTTGTCTTTTTTTAAATAGTGTTCTACTGTCTTGTGACTAATTCAATTTTCATTGAATATTTCATTTCAATTTCTGGGAAGGTATCAGTCTATTCAAACAGATTAGTAGGAAGTTAAGTTTCATCTTCTAATATATGAACTCCAAAAACACACAAGAATATTCTCTGGAATTTAGCTATTCATTTCATGTGCTTATTGTGCGGTGTTGCTTTACCGATATTATTTACAAATAGAAATGCTTTCAATTCATCTCTAAATTGTTTAGTAACTCATATCCAGTGAAGCCAATGCCCAGCATTGAAATTATGGTTAGGCTGACAAACAGATTTCTTCTCTCATTCTTTATTCAATTTTATTCAGATGGCAATAATTATCCCCAAGCCATATTTCTTTAATTTTTATTTAAATGCAGTTTCAATGAAAGGATACTTGCATTTAAATCATTTATGCATACTATTCAAATCAAATTATTCTCAACCCAAGTGATTACTTTTCTTCATACAACAGCCACAAATCACACTTGGGAAAGAAATAACATTAAAAAAATTGTCAGGAGAGATTTGAACGTTACAAAGAAGAAATAAACCTGAAAGAAAGAGCATGTCTTTCATCTAGTCATTTACTCAGAATTCAATAAGACTGAAACTTGATTTACTTTAAGAATAAATTCAAAACCATCTGTTGTCTCATTCATAGTTTTCCGCTTTTTATTCATCAAAACCGGTGCGTAAGTAAATATATTTAAATTTTTGTGATAACTTTTCTGGAAATTTAAAACTATTTTATATGATCACCAGTGAAAATTTATTCTAATTTCATGTTTGTTGAATATAATTGTACATTTTGAATATTTCTAACAGGATAACCTGACAGAGTGGCAAATAAAATCTTCCAAAATGAGTACATGTACAGGTACATAATAAAACATACATTAATATTTAAAATGAGGTGGTTAAAATTATAGTAATAATTATTGAAAATGTGTCATTTAATATTTAACAATAAATAATAATTGTTGAAAAATATATATTCATACATTTATATGAATATGAATATATTATATTCAGTATATTATATGTAACATATTTATTATTTATATGCATTATATAAATATATGTTCATATATCATTTGAATTTATGTTATATATACTTTATAGTCATGCATATAAATACTTCCAAATTTGTTACATCAATAAAACTGAAGCTCGAAAGGTAAACATGAAGATAATTTTTCTGTGCAAATAATTTACTTTACCTACATTTAGTTTTAAAATGATTGGTATTTACAAAATGTTATAGTAATATAGTCTTAGCATAATATAACAATAGAACACCAGCAAACTCATTATTTCACATTCTATAATTCTCAAAATGAAACTTAGACTGCATTGTTTGCTAATTTTATGATGGTAGCCATCAATAAAAATTAGCATTATGTCTCTTGCAAGCTGATTGTACTTATTTGGGGAATCAGTGTGAAGGGATTTGGGGAATTTCTAATATAAATTAATGTTGCCTTTTCTATGCCTCTCATTAGAGTCATAAAACGAGTTGAAATTTACATCAAGGGTAAATAACACATTAAAACAAACAATAGAAATCTCATTAAAATAGAAAGTTTACGAACTATTCTAAAGGAATCATTACATTTGTCTTCTGCAAGATGCTTTTTTTAAGAAACAGCATAAATGTCAGTGAATATAAAGTAGAAGTCTATATTTTTGCTATTCTAATAAAGGATATGTTAGTTTCAAGCATATTCATGAGCTGCACAGGAGTCTTCATTCCTACTTGCATGGTAAGGGACAACATACCATATACCTGATAAAAAGATGATAAGAAAAATAGGCAAATCATTTGTATCACTTGTCTTTCTGTTTATTGATTTTCTTGAGAGGGCACCAGTAATGTCTCCATTTGTTGGGTATGAGGTCCATTATTGTTACTGTTTTTGGTATATCGAACACTCCATGGGTAGCTTGCCAGGCTCTGCCGTGACTCTGGGTTCATCCCAGGGGGCCCAGTATTTTTCTATATCAGACCGTCAACCATCCAGGGCCCACTGGACAGAGCTCTGGGTGTAGATAAGCTTGTCTCCTGTCTGCCACCTGCGGATGCAGTCAGGAACTGCAGCCACACCTGCAACACCTTAAGAGGTAGGATGTAAATAACTAGTAGAATTTAAAAGAAACTAGCAAAGAATCTGGCTGAAGCACAGGTCAAAATGAAAACATTTTTCGCCAAAGAATACATGTAAATGGCCAACTGGTCCAGGGATGAACTCAGCAGTGCAAGGAGATGCTCCTCCATTCTGTGACAACAGAGTTATCTAAAAAGAGAAAGGGAGCCGAGAAAAGCCCAGCTGGGAAAGACCCAGCCTAACACATTGTGGACCTAGGTTTGATCCTCGGATTTCCCTGGGATGACTCAGGCTCACTGAGTGCTGAGTCAAAAAGATAAGAAAAAGGAAAAAAGAGAAAGAATATCTTGTTGCTTGTAACAATGAGATGCATTTTGGAGATCCCTCACACTAGCACTTGCTTTGAAGGTGTATTTGCTTGCCATATTTATAATTTGTGGCTGTGTGGTTCATCAATACATGCACGAGATGAGAGGCTACTACAAGAGTATCCCACCTGCCAGGCAGAGTCTGACAAGCTACCCATGTCGTATTTGATATGCCAAGAACCAGCAACAATTATAGACCTCATTCCCATGACCTGAAGGAATGGTCTGAGGCTTTTCGTGTTCCTGGAACAAGCAGATCCCCTTGGGCTACACTAGTATGTGACAGAATGTATGGAGATTTTACATGTGCCGAGCAAATAGATGAACAAAGGGAAGACAAGTGATACAACTGATACAAGCGATTTATAATATCTGAGAAGTGAATCCATAAACTTGAATCTATAGGTCCTGGTTAAGAAAATGTGGGGAAGGAAACTTGTCTGACTGAGAGTGGGAGGCAACTCCCTAATCCTGTTGCTTTATTTTGGGCAAGTAAAGTGTGGCACTTCCTCTTGTGTTTCTGTTTTGCGTGAGGAGACCAGAACTCTGTGGGGAGAGGAATTTAGCAGTGTAGCCCCACCCTTTCCCTCCTTTCCATCAGAGACTGTCATTTCTCACTGACCTGTGTGTGAAAAGATCCAGGGAAGAGTTCTGAGGGTTGATCTAATAAATAATGGAGACACTGAACTGTATTCTTTTTTAGTTGTTGTTCTTGTTGTTGTATTTTTGGAGCCACAACCAGCAATGTGAAAGTGTTACTCTGACTTTGCCTCAGGGAATTAGTCCTGGTGGCAGACGAGGACCATATGGGATGCTGGGAATTGCACATGGGCTGGCCGCATGCAAGGCAAGCATCGTACTCGCTGCATTATCTCACAGACCCCTGGATCCTTCTTGAATAAAAGAAATTCTAGACACATGATAATTGTGCTGGGAATTGTGCTAAGTGAGAAATAGACTTCTTATTGCATTAATGTATGAAGAATTGCTACTATTCAGAAGTCACATATGAATTATTTGACAGATAAGATGTGCAATGCTATGGAAAGACTATCTGGCTAAGAAAGTTCAACTTAACAGTGCCAGATACATAGTAGTAGTGATGCTATTGAGATGGAATCCTCTATTTTTAGTGATGGACTTAGAAGAAAAGTAGTATTCAATTATACACTGTCTGTCACTGTATCACTGTCTTCCGTTAATTATCGATTTGCTCAAGCGGGCACCTGTAACATCTCCATATGACCTGTCTCATGCAAGTAGACCCCAAGAGCACCTGCTTGCTCCAGGAACATAAAGAGCCTCAAAACCATTCCATCAGGTCATGGGATTGAGGTTTATAATTGTTACTGGTATCTGGCATATCAAATACGACACGGGTAGCTTGCCAGGCTCTGCCGTGCAGGTAGCATACTCTTGTAGTCATCTCAAAATCCAGCATTTATTGATGAACCTCGCGGCCGTGCGAGCAGGGCTGTGATAGTCTGGTCTGCTCGGTGGAGTTGTGAAGAGGGGAAGTCCAGATGTGGAAAATGGAGGTCCTCATGGAGTGGGGGGTCTTCTGGCTTAATATGACCACATGACCTCTAATTTCTACTCATGACACACTGACCACATGACCTCTAATTTCTACTCATTCCTACTACAACTCAACCTTAGTTACATTGAAAAAAATAGAGTAGATTATTAAGGTGACTATATAGAAAACAAATTCTGAATCAATTTGAACATACACTTGAACTTAGTCACTATGATGTAACTTATAAACTTACAAAATCCCTGACTGCTACTAGATTTAATTATTTCTTTTCATTACACAAAAATCTAGTAGCAGTAGTTCATTTATACAGTGTTTGGTAAATGTCAAAAAGTTAAGGTAATCCTTTAAAGCATTGAAGTATTAATATATACATTTCAGAAGGAGATATAACTTATTTCTGTTCACTAATAATAAAAAGAAGTAGAATATAGTCATATTATTTTAACATTTTGGTTTAAATGTCATTACATTCTTGGTGTGCCCCTGTCTTTATAGAATGAGCCTTAATAACACATGAATGTGACTATCATTAATGCAATCCCGAAACCCATACAGAGTAATTCTAACAACCCCAAATTGCCCTTGATCACATTTCTGACCACTTATCAGAAGTGTCTTTCTACTGTCATTAGCTGAGATTCTCCTTTATGAAGTCCTATATTCTTGTCAGGTAATTACTTCAGAACCAGATCAATGAGAATCTGAAAAAGAATTAAGATCAAACTCATCTGAAACATCCTTTCAGTGTAGGCCTGTCTTCTCTGACATTAGCATAGATCAATGAATATACATGAGCACTCACCAATGCCCCGATTCCCTCCATCAGGCAGAAGAATCCCAAAGTGTTAGATTGCATAAAGAATTCAACATCTAGATAAAAAGAATTAGAATATATATGACAATACTCAAAATCAAACATTTTCATGCATTTTCTCAGGAAGATTGTTTTACATTTGATATGCCTGAAGACAACACCATGTGTAATGAAAAGAAATAATTAAATCTAGTAGTAGTCAGGGATTTTGTAAGTCTATAAGTTACATCATAGTGACTAAGTTCAAGTGTATGTTCAAATTGATTCAGAATTTGTTTTATATATAGTCACTTTAATAATCTATTTTTTTCAGTGTAACTAAGGTTGAGTTGTAGTAGGAATGAGTAGAAATTAGAGGTCATGTGGTCAGTGTACCTTACACACCCTTGGTGCATCATATTTGCCGTACAAAGAAATAAATATAAGATCAATGGATAAGTATTATTAAATAGAATCATTGATGGCTTAGACCAAATTTAAGAGTGTAATAACTCAAGAAGAATATTTTTGGAGTGTTAGGTAACACACTTAATTGTCCCTTTGTACATACCTCTTAATAACCTCAGTGTATTGTATATGTTTGCTTGGGTGTGTTTGGGAGGTGCTAGTTGTTTGGGGCCACACTCAGATATGCCCAGGGCCTATTTCTAGCTCAGTTTTCAGGAGTGACCCATGACAGTACTCAGAGAACCATATTGGAACCCAAAACTTGAACCAGGGCTGGTAGCATGCCAAACAAGTGCCATAAACCCTGTTCCATCTTGCTTCATTCAGTGTTTTTAAATATTTGATTTCCTTAAAACATTGGAAGCCACCTAAGGATGAAGTTAGCCCTGACTGATTTGAGTCAAGAGGATAGGAAAACACTGGATACTCGAAAAACAACTTTGTGAGTGAATTAATGAGTTAATAGACTCACTCCTATTCTAACTTAGCAACATAGGTATAATATCATTATTTATGTCAATGGCTAAAAAATCTTGTAGAATTTCATTTGCATAAACTCCTGTACTAATCCATTTCTCAGTACTTCTCAACAGAGAATGAGCTTAGAAAGTGTAAGTTCTGACCATTATCAGAATTCTTTCTTAAAACCCCCTGTAGTTTTCTCAGATAAAATATTCATCAAGTACATGGTCCTTCACACCCTGTTCCCAGGTTAAACCATGTTTTCCTGTGTGGGGTCCCATGGCCCTAGTTTAGAGACATAAACACTCTACATTATTCCTCATCATGCACAGCTTATTTACGGTGCACAGAGGCAACTTCAACTTTTAGCATGAACATGCATAATGAAATCTTTCATGATCACATGTATGTTTTGATTTCTTTAAGAGAACTCCCTGAAGCCAGAGAAAATAAAATATAGGATCCTTTCCGGCACACATTTGTAAGTTAAAAACAGAAGAGTGTCTGAAAATATCTTTGAGAGTACTGGAGATTGAAGCCAGGCCTCATGTGTCCTAAGTAAGCTCTCTACTATAGAGCAATTTCTGTGCTTTAAATAGGCTAAAACCTACCATCAGTCTATGTCTCCATGCAGAGATGAGCTCAGTGTTATAACTTGGACCATGTAACCTGTCCTTTACTGATAAATTTTCAGGCTAAGGCTAGAGTTACTCCACTAGTCAAGACATTTAATTTATTGATTCATTTATTCATATATTAAAATTATAAATAACTATATTTTATAAGATAACTATAAACTATATTAATCAAAAATATTTAGGAATATTATGTGTCAGACCTTATCTTAGGTTCAAAATGCAACAAGAAGAGCAAAGAGTAAATAAAACCCTCTTTTTTAAATTGAAGGATCTTGGCGCACTTATTTTCTTATAGGGATAATACATAATAAATAAAATAAACCGTACAATATGTTCTACTTTGGAACACAAGTGCTAAATAGGAAAAGGATAAAAAGTGAGACCACAATAGATGTTAAGTAAATATTCTCCATGGGGTTGGAAAAGTGTAGGTATTTCTAATAGGATCAGAAAAGGCTTAACTCAGGTGCTCTGGGCAAAAGCACCTGTCCTTCAGCTGTTGCTCTTTCTCATTCACTGAGGACGCCATGGGGCTTGCTGAGCAACTTAAAGACTCCTTAAAGAGGTGCCATCTTTGTGATGCTAATGAGGCTTTATATTTCTCTTTGATTTTAACCTTCACGACTTTACCAAGAGCAGTGAGATGCCTCTCAAAGGTCATTCAACCTTCACCCAACAAATGAAACCTCTGAAGCATGGTTAGTAGTTTAGGAAGAAAATACTAATTTCCCCTAGTAGTCTTTTTCTAGCTATAAGTTTTCTATAAATTCCATAAATTTATAATTTATGGAGATAGAGAACAAAATATTAAGACTACTTATTTTCTTTGGATGGTTCGACTGTCTGAGCTGGGTCTAGTGTCAAAGGCAAATAATTAGGTTAGAAACTTTGAAATCATGCCCTCTTGCAGCTGCTCTGTCTCTGGCAATGTTTTCTTGACTGACAACTTTACCTGAGATTAGTGCCCTCTTGCCCAGCAGGTGACTATCCAAATGGGTTCTGAGTTCAAATTCATCCATAACCAAGGTTTTCATCTGTCCTTGAGAAGTGGGAAAAAAAACGTGTTAGTTCTATCAAGAATTTTGAGTGTTTTATATGGAGATTTAAGTAGTTACTCGCCATGGATCCCTGTCTACTTAATTTATTAAGCTATGAAAGCGAATTAATTCTCCTAAAATTTACATTAAGCCAAGTTTTGTGCATTGTAGAGTCATAATTTAAGATTATTAGTGTATATAGAACAACCCTCTTGATGACGTAAAAAGTATATTTTACATTGCAAGCATATGTCTTTACTTTTAATTAAACCATCAATCTCATGATTTTATTCCTTTACAAAAGTTTTTGCAAGAATTACTTAAAATCATAGAATTAAAATTATTATCACTTCCCGTTCATCATCAATTTGCTCGAGCGGGCACCAGTAACTTCTCCATATGTCCTGTCTCGTGCAAGTAGAGCCCAAGGGCACCTGCTTGCTCCAGGAACATAAAGAGCCTCAAACCATTCCATCAGGTCATGGGAATGAGGTCTATAATTGTTACTGGTATTTGGCATATAAAATATGACACGGGTAGCTTGCCTCTCTCGTGCAGGTAGCATACTCTTGTAGTCATCTCTAAATCCAGAATTTTTTTTTTTTTTTTTGCTTTTTGGGTCTCACCCGGCAATGCTCAGGGGTTACTCCTGGCTCTGCACTCAGGAATTACTCCTGGCTGTGCTCTGGGGACCATATGGGATGCCAGGGATCGAACTTCCGGGCCAGCACAGGCCAGCCACATGCAAAGCAAATGCCCTACCACTGGGCTATTGCTCCGGCCCTAAATCCAGAATTTATTGATGAACTGTGTGGCCGCAAGCAGCCGTGCGAGCTGGGCTGTAATAGGCTGGTCTGCTGGGTAGAGTTCTGATGAGAGGAATCCAGATGTAAAAAATGGAGGCCCTCATGGAGTGGGGGGTCGCCTGGCTTGTTGCAAGACTCTGCTGGGGTGGTGGGCCAGGGCTAGAACCCACCATCCCTCCCAGGCACCTCGTGAGTGGCTGGGCAGAGGGAAAGTCAGTAGCAGCTCTGCCCCATGTCTGTAAGACTCCAGATCAGCATACCTGGGCCAGATTGAAAAAAGACTGCAGGGTAGATCTAATGATTGTGTTAAATTAAATATAAATGTTATAAATAAATTATACATTTAAAATTAAACATGATTTTAAATTTTCCTCGGAAACAATGGAACTATTACATGAATTGGTATTTTGGTGAATTCCAGATTCAAGTTATTCCTTGCAGATTTGTGTGCTTAGGCAACTCATATTTTATTTTAAAAAACATTACTAGTACTCTAGAAGATGCACTTTAAAGGACATAGATAATCATTGAAGATTTACTGGAATGCCAATATTTTATTATCTCAAATTCTAAAATTGTTTCCAGCCTGATGCATATGTTTAATCAATATCTCACTGCTGCTGTATTTTTCAAGAATCTGTGAAATTTCATACCTGTTCACCTTATCTTGAAATCATTAGCTTTTCCCTGCAACCATGGCAACTACTGACTTCCTATAATCCTGCCCCCTTGTCTGTTTCTATAAAACTCTATTCAGCATGAAGTATGACAGTACATTGGTTACTATAGAAGTGATTTAAAATTTTTTTGTTCTTATTAACATGTAAGGATGAAGTGAAACAATACTTATCATAAATAGAGTATTACATATAAAATATTTATGTGTATATAATAGTCTCAATTTTACTTTGAAAATTATATTTAGGCTCTTGTATTCACTCTCTTAAAACATTTCACTGAGAATTCTGAGAATTTACTGAGAATGCTAAACCTGTAACAAAGTATAAATAACTGCCCAGTCACTGCCCAATCCCCCACCTCATATGCCCCTGAGCGCCACCAAGAGTGAGCTCTGAGAGCACAGAGCCAAGGAATAGCCTTGGAGTGCTCCAAACCATAAACCAAAAAGAAACTCCAAAACCAAGAACCCAAAACCTGAGAAAAAAAGTTTCAATATCAAATTGCCCTACTTTTTAGAAAAGACTGAATATACTCTTATAAATGTTTGTTTATAAAATGTTTACCACTAAAGAGTGATTTTTTTGAAATATTTCTTGGGATCTTATAATTATTCATTTATTTTTTGTACTGCAAGGGATCAAACATATATATATATATATATATATATATATATATATATATATATATGTGTGTGTGTGTGTGTGTGTGTGTATAATTTCTACATTATTGTTTAAGGGAGGCATGCATAACTTGTTTTTTAGATACAGTACAGATTTTATTTCATGATTTTAAGAATAATTAATGTATAAAATACTGCTTTCAGCAACATTGAAAGCTACAAAGAAACATAATTTTGACTTTCAGATATCAATTATATCACTTGTCTTCCCGTTGTTTGAATACACCATGGGTAGCTTGCCAGGCTCTGTCATGGATCTGGGTTCATTCCAGGGGACCCAGTCTTTTTCTATGTCAGATCATCAACCATCCAGGGCGCATGGGGCAGAGCCCTGGGTGTAGACAATACTGTCTCCTGTCTGCCACCTGCCGATGAAGCTGAGCACCACAACCACAATTGCAACACCTAGAGGGGCAGAGGTCCAATTATAAATTTACTTATACATCAATTTAACAATATTTTTAAGCATCCATGAAGTTTCTTGTGCTTTTATAACAGCACCATTCCTAATATATTAGTTACTGAGAAAACCTAGGTTACCCTCAAGTTTATACACCTCCAGATTTCTTTTCTACAGTATTCTTTAAAATTCAGAGTTGCCTTGTTATTTCAAACAGAAGATCTGAAAACCAAAAAACCTGACGTCTTCATTAACATATAAGAATCCCATGTTAGAAATCTCAAAAGAATTGCCAAAAAAATACTAAAGTTTTTCTCTTCGATTTTTAAAATAAAAAAATTGGAAAAATGAAAGGCTATTTTATAGAGGGCTATGCTAAATTCCTACATTATAGGAAGGGGAAGTCAACAACAAATAAGACTGATTAAAAGTTCTCAAAAACCTATTTCATATCTGTATCCTTATTGATTTAATGTTTCGTTACCTGCACCTTCATTAGAGACCCAGGAGTGTTCTGTTAGTCAAGCAGGTGTCATTGACCCTCATTCTAAAGGTGGCAACATTGTTTTAGAGACTTTAATTGGCATGTTCAAAGCAAAGATCAGGAGAACTCTGTTCCCAGATCATGCACTTAGTTTTTTTGCCAGCAATTTGTCTGCTCTGCTCTGGTTGCTATCCATACTCCATAGTAAAGAGTATTCGCTAACCTCACTTTTTATGAGTTCAACTTAAATGATTTTATGCTTTAATGGGCACTACAATAAATATTGGCCCTCTAGATGAGGTTGAAAAAAAAGAAAAAACTGGGCACTCAACTCCCTTTTAAGTTGTGAGTTTGACCATGGTTTTTCTTAAAATCCATTTTGATTATTCTAAGTTCCTCTTAAATATTTGTAAATCCTGCTATTCTGGATGGAGGTAAGAAGAATTTTTTAGTGTCATGATATGTTATTATATGATATGTGTGATATGATTGAATATTTGTGATATGATTGAGGTGTGTGTTATGATTGAGGTGTGTGATATGATTAAGGTATATATGATATTACTGAGGCATGCATGATATGATTGAGACATGCATGTTATGATTGAGGAGGTATGTGTGATATAATTGAGGTATGCATAATATGATTGAGGTATGGGTGATATGATTGAGGTACACATGATATGATTGAGGTCTGGGTGATATGATTGAGGTACACATGATATGATTGAAGTTTGTGTGGCATGAGGCATGCATGATATGATTGAGATTTGCATGTTATGATTGAGGTATATGTGATATGATTGAGGTATGCATGATATCATTGAAGCATGTGTGATATGATTTAGGTTTGTATGTTATGATTGAGGTATATGTGATTTGATTGAGGTATGTGATATGACTGAGGCATGCATGGCATGATTGAGGTGCTATGTTTGAGGTATGCTATGTTTGAGGTATTGAGGTGCTATGTTTGAGTTATGTTATCATCAGATAACTGCCATTCCTTGTGGTTCCTAAGTTAAGATTTCATATGGTCTGAAAATATTTTCATGTTACAACATGAATTTTCATGGAGATAACCAAAAATATCAGATCCACCATTCATCTATGCTTTTTTCCAGATAAGGGCTGAAGCTATGTGAAAAAAAAAGCACATTTTTTCCCATTGCTCAACTTAAAAGTGCATATATATTACTTTGTCACTGTCACTGTCTTCCCGTTGATCATCGATTTGCTCAAGCGGGCACCAGTAACATCTCCATATGTCCTGTCTCGCAAGTAGAGCCCAAGGGCACCTGCTTGCTCCAGGAACATAAAGAGCCTCAAGCCATTCCATCAGGTCATGGGAATGAGATCTATAATTGTTACTGGTATTTGGCATATCAAATACGACAGGGGGACCTTGCCAGGCTCTGCCCTGCGGGTAGCATACTCATCTCTCTCTCTTTTTTTTTTTTTTGCTTTTTTGGGTCACACCCGGCAATGCTCAGGGTTACTCCTGGCTCTGCACTCAGGAATTACTCCTGGCGGTGCTCGGGGACCATATGGGATACCGGGATTGAACCTGGGCCATCATGGGCTGCCTGCGTGCAGAGCAAACACCCTACCCGCTGGACTATAGCTCCGGCCCCATAGCATACTCATCTCTAAATTCAGCATTTTTTAATGAACCAGCGTGGCCACAAGCGGCCACGTGGGCGGGCTGTGATAGGTTGGTCTGCTGGGATCGACCAGCCTATCACATTGGGTGGGTGTGATCAAAAAAACCAAAGAAAAAAAAAATTTAAAGGGGGGTCAGAACTCCTACACACATGAATACAGAAGGGGCAAGTAAAGATGAAAGGAGGAGGTAATGGGGCCGGAGGGAAAGCACAGCAGGTAGGGCGTTTGCCTGCACGCAGCTGGCCGGGGTTTAATCCCTGGCATCCCATATGGTCCTCCGAGCACAGTCAGGAGTAACCCTGAGTATCACTGGGTCCCAAAAAGTGAAAAAAAAGAAAAAAAGAAAAAAAAAAAGAAAGAAGGGAGTAAGAACAGTGGAAAGCAAAATATCTTAGGGCTTCCAACACCTGAACTATTATATTTTCCCCTATTCTATTCATTATCCATACACCCAATAAACATGTTTTTTTTAAATTTTCTGGGCCACACCCAGTGACTTTCTGTGGTTACTCCTGGTTCTGCACTCAGGAGTTACTCCTGGGAGTTCTCAGGGGACCACATGGGATGTCAGGGATAGAACCCAGGTCAGCCACATGCAAGGCAAATGTCCAATCGACCATACTGTTTTTATTTACATGTCAAAGCATTACATCATTTAATTTGCTTCTTACCGTCAATATATAGATAAGATAGATATAGATATAGATATAGATATAGATATAGATATAGATATAGATATAGATATAGATATAGATATAGATATAGATATAGATATAGATAGATATATGTACACTCTAACCAAACCCACAGAGTTCAGTAAAAGTATAATATTTACTTAGGAAATGACCATAAGCTAGAATTATATTACTTTGTATTAAGGGGAATATTCAGTTCAGCATTTATCTTTCATTGAGGCCTCTACAAAATTGAGATAACATTGATTTATAAGGAACATTTTTCAGGGTAGAGTTTCCGAAGTCTATGCCATGTTCTAAGCCCATACTCAACCACCGCTGCCTTCCATCGCCTCAAAAGTGTGCCTCCACTTTCAACCCCCTTCTCTTAGGAACAGAGGTTCTACAGTCAGAATTAAACCATCTTCTTTCATCTATCCTAGGTATGGTTTCTTTATGTCCTAAATAGGACTGAAGTCATAAGTCATACTATATTTGCCTTTCTGCTCCTTATTTCACGTGGCATAATACCTTCTATTTCCATCCATCACGCTGTGAAAGGCAAGATATAGTAAGTTGAGCGATCACGATCACGATCACAATCTTCCCGTTGATCATCTATTTGCTAGAGCGGGCACCAGTAATATCTCTATATGTCCTGTCTCATGCCAGTAGAGCCAGGGGCATCGGCTTGCTACAGGAACATAAAGAGCCTCAAACCATTATATTAGGTCATGGGAATGACCTAATATAATTGTTACTGAATTTTGGCATATCATATACAACACGAGAAGCTTGCCAGGCTTGTCGAGCGGGAGGCAAACTCTTTTAAACACCTCCAAATAAAGCATTTATTGATGAACCGCGCGGCAGCAAGCGGCCACGCGAGCCGGGCTGTGATGGGCTGGTCTGCTGGGTGGAGTTCTGACGAGAGGGAAGTCCAGAAGTGGAAAATGGCGGCGCCCGTGGAGTGAGGAGCGGTGGTCTGGCTTGTTGTGAGGCTCTGCCGAGGTGGTGGACCAGGGCTAGAACCCGCCATGCCTCCCCGACTGCCTCATGAACGGCTGTGCACAGGGAGAGCAAGGAACAGCTCTGCCCCATGTGTGAGAGTCTCTGGACCAGCATACCTGGGCCGGATTGAGGAAAAAGCTGCGGCAGGGTGGGTGTCGGTGATCCGGGCTGTAAGTTGAACATTTGCTGAAATTCATCCACTTTCCTTTTTATTTACATGCTATTCATCCCTGTGCAGATTTGTAACTAAAAAATGTACTTAGAGATACGGAATGATAAAAAGCAGCTTCCAGGGCCTGGGGAGTGGAAAATTAGAGGTAAAGGGTACAAATATCCAAGAATAGAATAATTAAAGTCTAAGCTATGGTGTGGTGGCTATAATTAATAACACTGTAATATAAGAAAAATTTGCAAAGAGAGTAGGACTTAAATGTACTACTCACAAAATATTCATAACTGTGAAATGATGGATGCATTAATTAACTACAAGAGAGAAATTCTTTCACAATGTACATAAATCAAAAATCATCATATCATAAACTTTAAATATATTACAATAATTTCATCAACTAAAACTGAAGGAAACTAAAGAGATAGATTATCTGGTAAGGTTAAACAAATAGTCCTGAGAATTGGATGAGAATCTAGTTCCCCTCCCTTTCTTTTTACTGATTCTCATGAGAATGTTCATGGATAGGAAGAAAATATTACAAAAGTGTATTTCTGTGTTCTCAACGACAATGTAGTTTTCCTCCATAACATACAGTGTTAAGACATCAGTGTGTTTCATTCTACTATATCTCCTGCTTCATTCTTTATCCACATTTCGTGCTATCAATAAAAAGTAGTAATTTAAAACTATTCTGTTGGATAATTTTGAAAGGAAAGATAAGAAATAATGGAGCATAGTTTGTGAATAGGAAAATTGGATGGTAAGAAGGGACTTTTATTACTAGATAAGAACTGTAATACTGGCTACCTTGAGGCTAGAGGAATATTGACGTCCAAAATTTTAATTATCAAAACTTAAAGACGTTTGTGCTGGGGAAATAGGTGGTTTTTTCACAGCAATACAATAAATGAGATTTTGAGCTGCGAGTAATAAACATTTAATAATGATTATATAGGACTTTATTTTCCTTAGAGTGTTCTCACTGTGTGTACAGTATATAAAGCGGGTGCCAGATTATTCTTCCAATAGCAGAGTTTAATAATTTTTACCTAGCTGACATTATTCATCTAGAATCAGGCCACTTGCATTGCTATTGCTTTGGAAACTTAATTAGAACTTAGGGAATTTGAAGCAAGGGTAATATAATATGGATTCACTAACAATGAAAAATATTTAGGTGCATTATATTGAAATATGAATATTATAACCTCAATGTTGTTGATTTAAAAATAATTAATTAGAACAGAGAGAGACAGATATGACCAAAATTCTTTTGAAGCATAAACTCCAAAGACTCCTGCCTGAAGCAATTTTACTAACTTTATTCATTATACTGCGTCATCCAGTCAAATTATTCTAGTGGCAGTTGTTCTATTGAATTATCAAAACTTAAAACCATCCTGACAGGAAAGCTTATGTCTTATTCCTTTCATTTGTTTAGTCCTGAATATTATTCTTTCTTCAGATTTTCTGAGTGTGAATATGTCTGATTTGGGACTGGAGAAATATTTTTATACAGAAATCATAATTTTATAGTCAATTGACTTACTGGCCTCAGCACCCCCTGTCTGAAACGAAGAAGAGGCTAAAGAAAGGGGTGATGCAGTGGGAGTGTGGCTTAGCCTGTGCTCCATGGCAGGATCCAAACGTGCAGACCCTGCGAGGCTCTGGGCGGAACACCCATCCTAGGTCTCGGCCGGCATTTCTCAGCCATTTGGGGGTCCTCTTAGTAGATGAAGGTGTTGGAACTCCATGGACCATTTCTTGTGTTCTTGTTTATTGACTGGTTTTACTGGTCTTGGTCAGTTGTTCTTTTCCATTTGCATCCCTTTGCTTTTCATTATTCCTTTAGACAGTGTGATTTGCAATACTGTCAGTGATTGAGCTTCATGCAGACAGTGTTCTAATACAACTCATCAGTGTCCATTCTGTCCACTGTTGTCTTGGGTGCCCCCACCTCAGCAACTCCTTTTACCCTCTCCTCGCCTCTCTGTGGGAATCCTGTTCATAAATCCCTCATTCCATTTTATTTTGTTTGTTTTTGTTTGCTTTTGTTTGCTTTTGTTTCAGGTTGCCACATCTGGCTATACTAAGGCCTTACTCCTCGCTCTGCATTCAGGGTAATTCTGGCAGGCTCCAGAATTCATATAGGTGTCTGGGATGGAACCCTGATCAGCCACATGCAAGGAATCTGCTTCCTGTCCCAATTCAATCTGACCTCTGTTCCACCATATAGAAAAGGTTTATTTTTTAAAATCTACTCTTAAAAACCTGCTGGAACTTTTATTCTTTTTATTAACCAAATTACTTTTAGAGTCAGTAGTTTGCATTCAAAGACATCTTACAAATATAAATATTCTTGGATAAATTCAGAAAAATTGTGCTTGTAAATTTTTAATGACACAGTGATATATATTTTAAGTAATAAAATATAAGAACTTTAATGTTTAAAGTTCAGTAGGTTATAAATTTTACATTTTATTAAAATTTCTGGTTAATGTAAATTTTAGTAGTTTTTGTATCGGAAAAGCAATACAAAATATTTTAATGTAAACTGCTATTATAGCCAGTAATTATTTCAAAATTATTAGTATTTTAAAAAGTCTTGCTAAGCCATTCATAATTTAATCTTTGAGGAAGATAATGCAATTGCATGCCTTTTTAGACTGAAAGGGACTGAAATGTTTCTTTCCCAAAATAAATCAAATACGTTTTAAATTTGTTTATATTTATTTGGAAACATGAAGAAATGAATAAAAATTGCTCATACTAATTAAAAAAAAACAAATTTAATTAATCATGAAGCAGGTACCAACTCTGTCCTTGTTCCCTTACATATGGATGTTATTATATTTGTCTTTTTCCGAGTTAAAGAATCTTAAATAGGGGCCGGAGCGATAGCCCAGCCGGGAGGGGCGTTTGCCTTGCCCGCGGCCGGCTCATGCCGGCCAGGGTTTGATCCCCGGCATCCCATATGGTCCCCTGAGCACTGCCAGGAGTAATTCCTGAGTGCAGAGCCAGGAGTAACCCCTGAGCATTGCCGGGTGTAACCCAAAAAAGCAAAAAAAAAAAAAAAAAAAGAATCTTAAATAGCCCAGATCACAACATCACTTACATGACTTTCTAGACTCTGTTGAGTCATGCATTCATCCTCATGGAAGTGCATAAACGTAATGTGTCAGAGAGGAGGACAGATACTTCCATTCCCCAAATATAACTTTTGTGGCCAAAGTTTTATTGCGTGGGTTTCGTGGCCTTTAGACTCTGACACTGAAGAGATCCTTTTGAGCAAAGGTTCTCAAGTGGAAATGATCTCACTGTACCTATAGGGCACATCTTGGAGAATATGGAAAAAATCTGTGTAATTGTCTTTATAACAGCATCCATGGGAAACTGGCATCATGCACTTTCCTTCACCCCAATAACCTCCTTCTCTTAGCAGAGAGAGATGGGCTTCATAAAGCCCAGAATACTCACTTAGAGAATCTCCCATATGTGCTGGAAGTGTGCATACAATGAATAGAATCGTTGCTTGCTTTTCGGTCCTCCTAAACTGATTCCTGCTTATTTGATAGTTTGCCAGCCTATACTTAAGATGCTGAAATTGTAGACCGATTTAAATTATGATAGTTTATATATTTTGTCCAAATTAGTTAAGAATGATAATTGCATAATCAAAAACTACTACTTATTTGTACTATCCAGGAGCTGGTGTTGAGCAGTATTTCAGGAAAATTAAACTAATAAGTAGTCAGGGAACGTCCAGTGAAAACCATTGGTTTGAAAGATATGTGTTTGAATTTCATCTTCTCAATCACATTGGATGATGTTCCTTTATGAGTTTTAAAATATCAAGAAATGCATATTATTTCTTTTGCTCCTATAATTATTTCCAGCCTCAAATTATGCTAAAAATAATTTGATTGAAAACCGTTGTATTCTAAAAGAAACGAGTCAAAGCTCAACAGACCAAGTTATCATCATTAAAGACTTTTTATTTTTTTGCTTTTTAGTCTGAACTGCTGATTTTGCTAAATAACTACTTAGAGTTAAAATGAGATCCTGAATTACATTAGTAATGCAATTTTCACTTAGTGTATCCGTGTTTGCAGAAAATTATTTTACATGTATTATTATAGGGCTTAGAGTAGACCAAAGCCAGTCATTCTGCCAATCATATAAGGTGTAAATTTATATTTTTGAGCATAATTCCTTTTTGTTGATCCAAAGGTATAATTTACACTGTCCACTGCTAAATCATATAAAGCTTAATTGAGGGTTTCTTAAAAGTATTTCACTAATAAACCTGCCAACACATAGGTTCCCTTTACACTAAAACATGGTGGGTCTTAGTAATATTGGTTACTAGGTTACTATTCTTGGTGACTTTTTAATGAGGTGAGAGCAGCAGAAAGACTATGAAAATACTAAATAAATAGATCAAATGATATCTGGAAGTTAGCTATATTTCTAAGATGATCATATCTTTTAAAATTAATATAACCCTTTATCAGGGTGGACATTTTCATGACAAGTTCCCTAAATTCACTAGGAACAACTCGGGATTTTATTAATATAAAGGGGAAGAAATATCCTTTTTCCATGATTCTCTCAGGGCATTGCAACCTGACTTCAGAAAATTGGGGTGACCAAACTATTCAGTCAATGTAGCTACAGGGTAAACCAGAAGCTGCAATTAACTGGCCAGAAGCTTTCTGTGCACTGGTCTATGCTTGGTGTACTGACGTCCAATGTTGTTTCTGGACTATGTCAAATATCTTGTATATGTGAACTTCTATTTGTACTGGAGAGAGATGGAATGTTCTGGCTAATAAAATTAACAAAAATCTTTATATCAAGCCATGAAAATCAAAGGAACACTCTACCTTACTTTTGTTTGATATTTTTGGCCAGATCTGGTAGTATTCTGGGGCTCACTCCTGATTCTGTGCTCAGGGATCAGTCCTCAATGGGAGGAGGTACCGTATGTGGTTGGTTTCAGGGATCAAACAGGGGTTGTTCATCACTGTATCACTGTATCACTGTATCACTGTCTTCCCGTTCATCATCGATTTGCTCGAGGCAGGCACCAGTAACATCTCAATATGACCTGTCTCATGCAAGTAGAGCC
>JAJIBD010007889.1:0-13617 GCA_021461705.1 Cryptotis parvus | reverse complement strand
TTTACATACTTCCTCTCAGGTACTTCTTTGCAATGCTCTGAAATTTTCTGCCATGCATTTGCAATTTTAAAAGAATTACAGAATATATAATATGTGTGTGTGTGCAAGTGTATTTAGAAGTATAGCAACTCCAATTACTTATGTTTAACTGCATATTTTACTGGTTTCAGTATTATTTCCATTTATCTTTTATAATTTTAATT
This sequence comes from Cryptotis parvus, assembly GCA_021461705.1. Classification (NCBI taxonomy): domain Eukaryota; kingdom Metazoa; phylum Chordata; class Mammalia; order Eulipotyphla; family Soricidae; genus Cryptotis; species Cryptotis parvus. Next base: position 13,414 of record JAJIBD010007889.1, on the reverse strand, counting down.
TTTTATTAAAGAACTGTGATTTACAAAGTTGTTGATAGTTTAGTTTAGAAATATAATTTTTCATTTTTTCTTGATAATATTAGGTGATATTTATAATCTTTTGTTATTTGATGTGAATATTATTTTCGTATACATATGTGTTGCAGGACACCTAAAAGCCTAGGCTTCTGCATCTGCTCCTGGATTGCCTCCTGCAGGTCACTTCATAGATAGGGAGGTAGTCTCAATGTGGCAGTCTTATCTGACCATGTATTCTGTACTGGCTGGTATAAATATTCTCTCATGCTACCACAATCATCGTGGACTAGGTAGATCTTACCAGCATATTTGCCTGGCCACATTGGATCTCTAAGTAATTAGACCAGAGAGAAATGTTGTTTGCCTCCAAACAAGCAAGCATGGCTCCCCTGATAACTCAAAGGCAACTAAAATACAAAACTTCCAAGGAAGTAGAGGAGACTTTGTGAAGGCTTGGAGAAATATTTAACTGGCATTAGCATTAAAGTCTGGTACAGAGGCAGGCCATCTCAGAAACCCCTTCTACCTCTAAAGGCAATTCCAGGCAGATCGTGTCTCAAGACATTAGTGTGAGGTGCTGGGAGAAATTACCTGAGGGCATTTGACCCTTCCTGCTAGGGAAGTTACATTTAGCTTATAGCTCCCCCAGCTCTGCTAGGAGGCTTTGAATGGGCTCCTGGGGTCCTGTCAACAGCCAGATGGCCTGATGTTGCTACATTTCTATAGAGCCTATTTTCCTGTTTCATCTTAGATAGCCCAGCCCAGAATGGCCGGGGGGGGAGTTTGGGTGATTTCTAGCTATAAAATAAGCTGTAAGTAAGAGTAGGCTCTTTTTTCCCTTTGCCATTTCGGCTTCCCTTGGTGTTTTGCTTCTGCCCTCTCCATTCTCTCTGTTGGGCCTCAACACGTGGTGGCAGCCATCTTGGCCTACACCTGGCTGGGCCTAGCTGGGAACCAAGAGTCTTGAGGTTTTCCTGTTCTTGGATTGTATATTGGAACCTGTGATAGCAAAGCCTTTTAAAACTGCATCGATTCCTGAGTCTTCATCCATTTCCCTGCCGGCTTCGAGGTAATTTTCCGGAACCCGCCTGCACTGTCTGGGGACCCTGGGAAAGCTCCCCCGACACATATGTGCAAAATTATTTGCCTCTACCCGCATATTCCTCCACCATGTCCTTTCAAGATATCACTCGTCACTTCGAATCACTTTTCTTCCTGTTGTTCATCAATTTGTTTGAGGGGCACCAGTAACGCCTCCATATGCCCTGTGGTGTGGTGTGCTAGTGTAGCTCAGGGCATCTGCTCACTCCAGGAACAATGTGAACAGCTTCAAACTATTCCTTCAGTTCATGGGAATGAGGTCTATAATTGTTACCGGTTTTTTTGGCATATCAAATACAGCACGGTAGCTTCTGTCAGGCTCTGTCGCGTGGTGGGTGGCTACTCTCAGTAGTACGTCTAGCGTTGTGCATTTACTGATGAACCATGCAGCCAATTTATTTTATTTATTTAAAATGCCAGCAGCAATGGGGTAATGGAGGGCTGGATGTAGGAGCTGACGAGGGAATATCCAGAAAGTAGAAGTCAGTAATCATGGGGTTGGAGCAAGTGTTTGCCTTGCATGTTCATCCGTGGTATCCCATATGGTCCCCAAATTTGCCAGGAGTATTCCTGAGTGCAAAGCCAGGAGTAACCTCTGAGCATTGCTGGGTGTGATGCAAAACAAAAAAAGATATTCTTTTAATATCCTTTCAAGATATCATGATTCACAAAATTATTCATAGTTTAATTCAAACATTCTTGACACTACTCCCATAACCAATGTCAACTTTCCTTCAATAGTGTCCCAGTTCTTCTCCCACCCCAAACTAGCCTCCTTGACAGGCGTAATTTAAAGTTTGGTGGCTGTGGTTTGGATCTCCTGCTTTCAGTCCTGCTTGCCTCAGTGATTCAGATATATAGATAACACGTACCTCTGCAATACCAATGTGTCTGGTGCACCGCTCCCTGACCCCATTACCTCACCTACATCACCTCTTTCTTACTTTTTGCTCTCCAATATATTTACTGCATGTCCTTCTTATTTCTATGCTATAGAAACCAGGGTACTTTAGGTAGCCACTCTCCTTGATACTCCCGTATTTCATCCTTTTATTCTGTATGCCACAGATGCGAGATCAAATTGTTCAGTATTTGTCTTTTCTTCTGAGCTACCGGTCTTAATATATCCCCAATTCCAAGGAGTAGCAAATTGCATTATTCATTTCCTTCTTGGAGCTGCATAATTTTACATTGGCTTCTATATTATGTAGTTTCATTAGTTTCATTATCCACTCATCAGTTATTAGGCACCTAGATTGACTCCAAATCCAAATTTTATCTTTGTCCTTGTCTGTGTTTTTATTTTTGTTTTTTTGTTACTCATGTCTCTTAATGGAAGATGGAAGTTATTGAATTGCTCTCTTATGTAAATAGTTTATTACTGTTATATCTGAGAAAAGATGCAAGAGGAAGTTGACCCTCTAAGACCCACTGGGATTAAGATCTTCAGGAAATTTTAGAAATGGGGTGAGAGCTCTTCAGAATTGTTCCAAAGATGAGCAGGTGCTAAGACTTTCTATAGTTCTCAGCATCTACTAGGATCGATCTTGGCACAGGGACAGGCACCTTTCACAGGATGTTCCCAGAGGGACACAATGTCACAAACTTTTCCTGCTTTTTCCTGCCTCAGCTGCTCTATTCTTGCCATATGGATCATATGGCCCAAGTAATACTGCTGGCTGCACCTGCATGATAATTATCATTTTAAAAGGCATGAGGAACAACAATGTGTATTTTATTTTGGAAGTGAAGTTGCAGTATATCTACTTGACCTCTAAAAATTCATCATTGATATATAGTGTATACAGTGGATTACAAACTCTTCTTGGGGCAATTGTCTACATTTGAGGCTCATTCCTTTTCACATAGAAACTCAGAAGTACTGCCCACTCTACAAATCCAGTTGATTACCATGAGTGGCTGATATTACCAACCAAAGTAATATTTTGAAAAATCCCTAGAACAACCAAGACCCTTGGGCCATAAGAGAGTCTGAGGAGAGTCAATGACGTTAACAAGGTGCTTGGGAAGACCAAAACAGGCTCTTATAAAAACAAGTTAACCGTAGCTACAGCTATTCTGAAAGTCATATTAAAGTTGCTGCATCTGGACCAGGAAGGGTAGAATTGAGAGAAAGGTGCCTACTCATATATGAATGACTCTGGTTTGATTCCAGAAACTACATGCGATTCCCTAAACACAGAGTCAAGAATTGAGTCTGAGCTCTACTGGTTGTGGGCTCAAAACAAAGCAAACATATACTATACTGGGCATAGAAGCTTCAGTACAGACTTCTGCTATATTAAGTTTGTGGAAATCTGCTAAAGCAGACCATTATTTGTCTAAGAGAACCCATTGTTAAGTTTTCAGATCCTCTGAAGCTTATTATGGTGGGAATATTATACCACATAAACTGGAAAGGTGTTTTGTTTGTTTGCTTAAAAAAGTAATCTCCCAGCCCTTCATGAGCACATTTCTTATAAGTCCCAAATCTCATAATTCCATTTAAGTCTCATAAATGTATCCTCGTCTCCTATTCTCTATGGCACATATGTGTCACATAAGCTAATGTGGGGGGTGATCTCACATTCATATTAAAATTTGTTCTAAAACAAATTTCTTTATGATTTACTGTTAGTAAATATTTGATTTGAAACCCATTTATATACCTGTGTACCTGGAGTTGTGTAACATATTTTTGAACAACAAGGGGTCGTGATAGGGGAGATGGGTGCCCTGGAGAAAGGTGTGGTAAAGGGCGTGACAGGAAAAAGCTTAAGAGCTTTGGTCTACATGACCAGCTCTCAGCAAAAGGCTGGACATACCTCTAATGAGCTTGCTTTCCCCAGTTAATAACAGTTCACAGAAGTTGTCCTAATTGTACGCAGAGCTGCTACTTGCTCTCCTGTGCCCAGCTGCTCGTGAGGCACCCGGGAGGCATGGCGGTTCTAGCCCTGGCTTGCCATCCCAGCAGAGCCTCACAACAAGCCAGACCACCCCCTCCACTACTCCATGGAGCCTGCCATTTTCCACATCCGGGACTTCCCTCTCGTCACAACTCCACTCCAGCAGACCAGACTATCACAGCCTGGATCATCGACAGCCACCCTGCAGCAGTTTTTTTTTCAATCCGCCCAGGTATGCTGAACCAGAGACTCTCAGACATGGGGCAGAGCTGCTACTTGCTCTCCCTGTGCCCAGCTGCTCGTGAGGTGCCCGGGAGGCATGGCGGGTTCTAGCCCTGGCCTGCCACCCCAGCAGAGCCTCACAACAAGCCAGACCACCTTCCCCTACTCCATGGGTCCTGCCATTTTCCACATCCGGACTTCCCCTCTCGTCACAACTCCACTCCAGCAGACCAGGCTATCACAGCCCGGCTCGCGGGGTTGCTACCGGCCGCACGGTTCATCAATAAATGCTTTATTTAGAGGTGACTACAACAGTATGCCACCCGCACGGTAAGCCTGGCAAGCTGCTCGTGTAGTATTTGATATGCCAATTACCAGTAACATTTATATTGTGTCATTCCCGTGACCCAATAGAATTGTTTGAGGCTCTTTATGTTCCTGGAGCAAGCAGATGCCTTTGGGTTCTACTAGCATGAGACAGGGCATATGGAGATATTACTGGTGCCCGCTCTAGCAAATAGATGATTAACGGGAAGATAGTGATAGTAATAGTGTCCTAATTGTTGCAAGAGTCATGCAGCACCAAGTGTGATTCTGAGAGGGTACTCAGAGCTTATGCCTGGATGCCTCTGGACTTAATTATATAACCTTTTCCCTTCTCTGATATTTAGTAGTGGATATCACTCGCCATAATAAACCAACCTCTTATGGATCTGAGGATATACCAACACCTAGAGAGTCCTGTTTCATTTGAAACCCCCAAATTATCATCCAGTAAATTGGGAGGTGTTGTTTCAAACAAAGAGCAGTTGGCCTATTCAATAAGCTCGGAAAGGACAAAGATGTCTGTGAGCTCAAACATTTTAAAAGTATCACCAAATCCCTCACTCCAAGGCTCAGGGGCTGGCCACTTTCCTTGTGAGGGCTCTGATTTCAGTTGAAGCATCATTCCAGAATAAGAATCTAGTGATGCTCGCTGCCCTGTTACTTAGGATTAGGTTTGGAGCCTGATTGTTTTCTTTGCATCTCCTTAAACATTGCAGCATAGAAAGCCCTTGAGTCCCACAAGATTGCCTGAATTGTTAAATAGTCATCTAGAATCTGTCATGATCTTTCATCAAGAAATAAAAATGGTAACCTCTGGGTTCCATATAAGCTCTTTACGGGCCATAATCCAGAAACACATAAATAAATCTCAAGAGACATCAACAAGATATAGAGATTCTTCCAGACCTCGGACTAGGCTGAGTTGTTCTGAGTTTCCTCAGAGATGGGCTGGGGAGCCCCACACCCACCCAGACAGAGCCCTCGTAGCCAATTGCTCTGGACAACCATTATCCAGAAATTAAATCTGTTGAAAAAACACAAGTATGCAAGGTTGTTTTTTACTGAAACCTCCAGGCTTTCACCGAATCAGGAATGGAATACCTCCCTACCTCCCATCTCCCTGTATCTTGAAGTGGCGGCAGTTATGCACCTGCCACCCAATTAAAAAATTCTACTCCAGTTGTTTTACCTTGTTAAAATCTTGAGTTCTGAAAACCTCAAACTCTACACCACCCTTAAATTAGGAGTAGCACACCAGATTGAATAGGGTGCAATGTAGAAGGCATCCAATCTCAATTAACAAAATATCAACACAGAAGGCTTAACCTGTAACAAATATCTTGGTAATTTATTATACAAGGGCTTAATGCTCCATGGTGAGATATGAAATCTTCACTTTCTTCTGAGGAAACATTTTTGATCATTCTTTAGCAAATTATAACAACCAATATAAAATAAATTATTGAGGGTCTACTCTGAGGGCAGGCTAAAGGAGTGTTGGGAAAACTGGAGACAGTGGTGATTGAAAGGGGCAATTGTGGTAGGACTACTGTTGGTGTATTGAATGTAACAAATAATCAAGAACAACTTTGTAAAGTACAGTATTTTTGTAAGGTGTAATAAGAAAGTAAAATTAAAAAAAAAGAAATAAAAGGTCCTCAGCAATAGCAACTCAAACTCCTTTTTTAGAGTATCCCTTACACTTCTCAAGGCAGCAGTCAGATCCTGGTTTTTACTAGTGAGAATGTTCACAGAACAACACCACTCCAGTGTCTCTTTTCTCCACCCATCATTAGTGGTATTTCCATTCTCATGTCTTGGTGATACATTTGCTCCATATGGAACATCCTTATTCTGACTAACTGTTGCATCTGCTATGATTTGAGTTTACACACACACACACACACACACATTTTTGGAGATCACTATGTGATTACTCGTGCACTATCTTTGTATTTCTTGGCCTACAGAGTAGCTGCCATTATTTCTGTTCTCAGGTGAATTCTTCAAGGAACGTTTAAACTAAAGCCAACATTTTGACAGCTTATCCTTGAATAACACAAGGGTTAGGAACTGGCCCCCATCAAACTGCAATAAATAATCAGTCCAACTTCCATCTCTTCACGAAACTTAAATGTTACTGCCTGTTCTTCAACAGAAGTCTTATTGAAAAAATAGACAGCTCACTAGCACATATTTTGTATGTTACATATACTGCACTTTTTATTAAATTACTGTGAGATAGACCATTACAAATATGTTCATAATTGATTTTAGTCATACAGTGTTCCCTCTCATCAGAACTCCACCCAGCCGACCAGCCCATCACAGCCCGGATCATCGACACCCACCCTGCAGCAGTTTCTTCCTCAATCCGCCCAGGTATGCTGGTCCAGAGACTTTCAGACATGGGGCAGAGCGGTTCCCTTGCTCTCCCTGTGCCCAGCCGCTCATGAGGCAGTCGGGAGGCATGGTGGGTTCCAGCCTTGGCCCACCACCCCGCAGAACCTCACAACAAGCCAGACGACCCCCACTCCACTCCATGGGCGCCGCCATTTTCCACATTGGACTTCCCTCTCATCAGAACTCCACCCAGCCGACCAGCCCATCACAGCCAGCTCGCTGCCACTCTGCGGCCGCGCGGTTCATCAATAAAGGCTTTATTTGGAGGTGTTTATAGAGTATGCCTCCCGCACGGCAAGCCTAGCAAGCTGCTCGTGTTGTATTTGATATGCCAAATACCAGTAACAATTATATTAGATCATTCTCATGACCTAATATAATGGATTGAGGTCTCTTTATGTTCCTGTACCAAGCCGATGCCCTTGGCTCTACAGCATGTGACAGGACATATTGAGATATTACTGGTGCCCGCTCTAGCAAATAGATGATTAACGGAAGATCGTGATCGTGAGTGTTCCAACACCCATCCCTCCACCAGTGCACATTTCCCACCACCAATGCCCCTAATTTCCCTCCCGACCTCCTGCCTGCCTCTATGCCAATTTTTTTCTCTCTCTATCTTTCTCTCTCTTTCTTTCTTTTGCACATTGTAGTTTTAGTGCATACTGAAGGGGTTATCATGCATATTCCTTTACCTACTTTCAATACTCAGTTCTAGTCTAACGTTACCATATCTAACTATTGTTGGCAAATTTGCACTTTCTCTATCTTACTTAACCTCTGTCACCCACACACTTGTGGTAGATTCCGATATTGACAAGTCCTCCTGACCCCTTGCTTTGCCTGGCCTTGTATATTAGTCTCATGCTATTTTTTTAAAATCACACAAATGAATTCAGTCATTCTCTATCTGTATTTTTTCCTGGCTAATTTCACTCAGCATGGTCCTCTCCAGGTCCATCCATTTGTGGGAAAATTTCATGACTTAATTTTTTCCCCCCAACAACCGCTAGTATTCCATTTTGTAGATGTGCCATAGTTTCTTAATCCAGTCATCTGTTCACAAGAACTCAGGTTGGTTCCATATTCTGGCTGTTGTGAATAGTGCTGCAATTAACATAGAACTGCAGATGGTGTTTCTGCTGTGTGGTTTTGTATCCTTACGGTATGTTCCTAAGAAGTAGTATTGCTGGGTCACATGGGAACTCAATTTCTATTTTTTGGAATGTACATACTGTTTTCCCAAAAAGGTTGGACCAGTAAGCATTCCCACCAATAATGAATGAGACTACTTTCCCCACCTCACATGCACCAGCACTGGTTGCCTTGTTCTTTTGGATGTGTGCCAGTCTCTGTGGTGTGAGACGATACCTTATTGATGTTTAGATTTGAATGTCTCTGATGGTTAGTGATGAAAAGCATTTTTTTTCATATGCCTTTGGCCATATGAATTTCTTCTTTTGAGGAAGTTTCTGTTCATTTCTTTTCCCATTTTATTATGGAGTTGCATGTTTTCTCTTGTAAAGTTCTACCAGTGCCTTATGCATCTTGGATAATACCCTTATCAGATGGGTATTGGGTAAATATTATTCCCCAATCTGTGTGCTGTCTTTGAATCTTGGTCATCTTTTCTTTTTTTGTGCAGAAGCTTCTTAGCTTCATGTAGACCCATTTGTTTATCACACTTGCTTGGTCAGTAGTGTTTCGTCTTTTAATATGTCTTTAACTTCACTTTCATGGAGGATTTTGCCTACCTGTTTTTGTACTTTTTATATTCAGATATGGTGTATCACTGTATCACTGCCTTCCCTTTCATCGTCAATTTACTCAAGCGGGCACCAGTAACATTTCCATATGACCTGTCTCTTGCAAGTAGAGCCCAAGGGCACCTGCTTGCTCCAGGAACATAAAGAGCCTCAAACCATTCCATCAGGTCATGGGAATGAGGTCTATAATTGTTACTGGTAGTTCGCATATCAAATACAACACGGTAGCTTGCCAGGCTCTGCCGTGGGGTAGCATACTCTTGTCTCAAAATCCAGCATTTATTGATGAACCACCGAACCGGGCTGTGATAGGCTGGTCTGCAGGGTGGAGTTCTGATGAGGGGGAAGTCCGGATGTGGAAAATGGAGGTCCTCATGGAGGGTGGGGTCATCTGGCTTGTTGTGAGGCTCTGCTGGGGTGGCAGGCCAGGGCTAGAACTTGCCATCCCTCCCAGGCACCTCATGAGCGGCTGGGCACAGTGAGAGCCAGTAGTAGCTCTGCCCCATGTCTGTCTCCGGATCAGCAGACCTGGGCCGGATTAAAAAAAGACTGCTGCAGGGTGGATCTCAATGAGCCGGGCTGTGATAGGCTGGTCTGCTGGGTGGAGTTCTGACAAGGGGAAGTTCGGAGTGGAAAATGGAGGTCCTCATGGAGTGGGGGTCGTCTGGCTTGTTGTGAGGCTCTGCTGGGGTGGCGGGCCAGGGCTAGAACCTGCCATCCCTCCCAGGCACCTCATGAGCGGCTGGGCACAGTGAAAGCCAGTAGCAGCTCTGCCCCATGACAGATATGGTGTTGAGAACTTTAATTCATTTTAACTGACTTTTGTGCACGGTGTTAAAAGGAGGTTTGAGTTCAGTTTTTACATGTAGTTGCCCAGTTTTCCCAGCACCACTTGTTAAAGAGGCTTTCCTTGCTCCACTTCATATATTTTTTTTGCTCTTTGATTGAAGATTAAATGATCATATATTGGAGGATGTGTGTCAAGATATTCAACTCTATTCCATAGGTCACAAATCTGCTTTTTATTCCAATCCCATGCTGTTTTAATCACTATTGCTTTGTAGGACAATTTGATGTTGGGTAGGTCTCATCTTATTTTTTCCTGATTGCTTTAGCTATTCATGAGGGTTTATTGTTCCATACAAATTTCAAGACCGTTTGATCCATTTCTTTGAAAAGTGTCATCGATATCCTTAAAGGAACTGCACTAAATCTGTATAAAGCTTTGGGGAGTATTGCCATTTTGACAATGTTAATTATCCCAATCCATGAGCCGGGATGTCTCCCATTTCTCATGCCTCTTTTATTTCTTGAAGCACCTTTTTGTATTTTTATTTGTACAGATCCTTTACATCCTTAATTAAGCTGATTTTGAGATACTTGATTTTCTGAGGCACAGTTGTAAAGTGTAATTTTGTTAAAATATTACTTTCTTCTTTTCATTATTTGTGTATCGGAAAACATGTATTCTTGGGTATTGATTTTGCAACCTGCCACTCCACCCATACAGATTTATTGTTTCTAGGAGTTTTTTTTTGTAGACTTTAGATTTCCAAATATAGTATCATGTCATCCGCAAGTAGTGATAGCTTGAATTCTTCCTTTCCTATCTGGATGCCCTTAATAACTTTTTTTCTTCCCTAATTGCTATTGAAAGTACTTCCCAGTATTATATTGAATACAAATGGCGAGGGGGCAACCTTGTCTTGTCCCCGAACTTAGTGGAGAAAGACTTAGTTTTTTCCCCCATTGAGAATAATGCTTGCTGTTGGGCTTATGGTAGATGACTTTCTCTGTATTGAAGTAAATTTATTTGATTTCCATTTTTGTGGAGGGTAATTATCACGAACTGGTGCTGTATCTTGCCAAATTTTTTTCTGCATCTATTGATATGATTATTCATTTTTTCTTTTATGTATATGATGTATTATGTTCACTGATTTGCAAATGTTAAACCATCCTTGCATCCCCAGGATGAATACTACTTGGTCATGATGTATGATCATTTTTATGAGCCTTTGATTCTTTTTGCTAGGTTTTTGGTGAAGATCTTTGCATCCGTGGTGTTCAGGGATGTTGATCTGTAATTTTATTTTTTTTTGTGATGTATCTGTCTGCTTTGGATATCAGGGAGATATGTACCTTTAGAACTGTTTGTAGTGTTTCTGTTTCTTCAATTTCCTGAAAAAGCTTGAAAAAGGACTGGCAATCTTTCTCCTAAGGTTTGGAAGAATTCACAAGTGAATCCATCTTGAACTGGGCTTTTGTTTTGGGTAAGATTTGTTATTACTGTTTTAATTTCTTCAATAGTGATTGGCTTGGTCAGTTATTCCAAGTCTTCTTGGTTCAGCCTTGGAAGGTTATAGGAATCTAGAAATGCATCCATTTCTTCTAGGTTCTCTTGTTTTGTGGCATACAGACTCTCATAGTAATCTCTGATGATCTTTTGAATTTTTATGGTTTCAGCTGTGATTACCCCCTTTCAATTCTTATTCAGTTTATTAGTTCTCTCTCTCTCTCTCTCTCTCTCTCTCCCTGTGAGTCTTGTTTGTGGTCTGTTAATCTTTATTTTTTTTTCAAAGAACCAGCTTTTGTTACACAATCTATTCCTGTGGTAAAGAAAGCTAGAGAAGAAAAATTATTAAGAAAAATCATGGGAAAAAAACCAGTCCCTGGAGGCATGGCGGGTGGGAGAATACCTTTTGCTGAGCATCTCTAGAGTTCTACTTGACAGTGAAAAAGAAACAGTGCCCCAGAAGAATCCACCCACGACCACCCATAACACTATGGGGAAACAATGCAGATTCTTAGCTTGAACAGAGGATGAAAATAAACCCTGAAGACTCAAAAAAGAATACAGACAGACATAATCTCTCTGGCAAAGAATTCAGAGAAGAAACTGTGAGGATGTTTAATGAGCTCAATGACAAAATGCTGGTTGTTCAGCAGTGAGCCATTTAGTTTCTAGGTGCTTGGTATGATTCTCCGTTTTGTGTGTGATTAACTTCTATTTTCAGTGCATCATGGTCTAAAAAATATAGTTGACAAAATTTTTTATCTTCTTGATTTTATGGAGGTATATTTTGTGGCTCAGCATGTGATCTATCTTGGAGTATGTTTCATGTGTGCTGGGAAAAATATGCATTTGGTTTTTTGGGGATGAAATGCCCTATATTTCTACTGGCCCTTTTTCTTCCATCTCTCTTCCTTTAGGGCCAATATTTCCTTGGTTAGTATCAATCTTGTCGATCCATTAAGAGTTGATAGAGTAGTGATAAACATTACTTCAAGATAGAAGAGGAGCTGAGGAAATGCACACACATTCCCTGCTCGGTGGATTAGGAGATTTAACATTAGCAAAATGAGAATACAACCTCTAGAGCTTTATACAAATTCAATGTATTCTCTATGAGGCTACCATGACATATTTCTTCAAAAGAAATTGACCCAAACTCCTGAAATTTGTGTGTGGAAAAATAAACCCCATGGAAAGCTAAAGCAACCTTTGGGGAAAAGAAGATGGAGGTAACACTTCCCCAATTTCAAACTCTCTACAACAATGCTTGTAATTAAACAGCATAGTATTGGTATAGAAGCAGACCTGTATACCTATGTAATAGAACTGAATATCCTGAAACACAACTCAAATATAAAATCACTTATTATACTATAAAGGAGCAAAAAATATTAAGTAGAACAAAGAAAGCATCTTCAACAAATGGTGCTGGGAAAAACTGGACAGCTACATGTAAAAAATGGACTTAGACCTCTTCAAAACACCAGGCACAAAATTTAGATCAAAATGGTTTAAAGATCTCAACAACATCTTTAAACCATGAATCTATAAGGTATATCATGAAAACATAGGAAAAATGCTCTCACGACGCCAAGCTAAAGGCATTCGGCGAAGACGAACATCACTGACAAAACAAATGAAAGCTAAGACAAACAAATGGGATTTTCACTTCAGTTCACTTGTTTTTCCGTTGTTCATTGATTTGCTCAAATGGGCACCAGTAAGATCTCCATATGTCCTGTTGTGTGCTAGCAGATAGCCCAAGGGCATCTCCTTGCTCCAGGAACATGAAGAGCCTAAAACTGAAAAGCTTTTGCACTCAAAAGACATGGTGACTAAGATATACAGATACAGCCCACACACTGGGAAAGAATATTAACCTAAAGCCCATCTGATAAGGGCAGACTATCCATGATATATCAGGCATTGATAGAGCTTTACAAGAAGAAATCAGTCAACCCCATCAAAAATTGGGAGAAGAAATGAACAAAAAATTTGACAAAGAAGAAATTGAATGGCCAAAGGCAAAGAAAAAGTGATATTCATCATTAATCACAGGAGATGCAAATCAAACAACAATGAGGTTACATATCACACCACAGAGACTGGCATGCATCCAAAGAGCAAGAACAACCGGTGCTGGCATGGATGCGGGGAAAAAGGGATCTAATTCCACTGTTGGGGGTCATGACAACTGGTCTCAGCCCTTTTGGAAAACAATATGAACATTCCTCTGAAAATTAGATATTGAGCTTCCATTCAACCCAGCACTACCACTCCTGGGAATATACCCTGGAGACCAAAAACAGACAGCAGAAACACTGTTTATTCAATCGCAGCTCTATTCAGGATAGCCAGAATCTGGACACAACCTA